>JAQIXG010003882.1:0-13879 GCA_034700105.1 Oconnorella tubifera | reverse complement strand
CACACTTCCCCCCGTCATTCTCTACACACTCCCCCCCTGTCACTCTTCACACACTCCCCACTGACTCTCTCTCTCTCACACACTCTCCCCCTGTCACTCTTTCTTCTCATTCCTCTTCTTCAATCCCTTGTCTCTCGCTGACATCATCAGAGACTTTGTAGACAAGACATAAAGTCTCTCAGGCATCAGTAGAGTCAGTAGACGCTGTGAACACACACAACATTTACTTGATGTCACATCAGCACAAATATAGAGCTTAATACAAGTAGTCAACAGTGTGTGTGTAAATCAAGTGATGAGTGAACGTTTGGAAAACAGAGAAATAGAGAAACAGACAGACAGATAGAAGTACTGTCACACTGATTAATAGACAGACAGACAGACATATATCAGATATACTGATATTAAATCATAACAGTCAAACAGATAAACAGATATAAAGATGATGTGATAGCAATAACCAGAGTTAAACAGACAGACAGACAGTCAGACAGACAGACAAACAATAAGGTAAATAAACAGACATCCAGATGGACACACAACTAGGTAAATAAACAGACAAACAACAAAGTAAATAAACAGACAGACAGACATCCAGATATACCTGAATGGCATGAGCAATACATCCACAGGTATACCTAGACACACCCACAGTGGCCAGTGCAGAATTAACAAAGGAGTTAGGGTTAGGAACAAGCAGAGAGGCGCGTCTGATCTTAGACATCTTAGTGGCAACAAAGCCCGGCGCACAGTTCTAAAAGTAAAAGTCAGGCATCACACTCCAGAAAGCATTACGCTATGCGCATATTCTAAACAGATCGTGCAGTTTATTTAAAGCTCTAGTTTCAAATCAAGCGCAGTAATCAATAAAGCAATGCCATGTTCTTACCCATACTGCCTAACGTCACATCGGCACTAAAACGTTATTTACTAACACCGATTCATCCGTATTTATAACATTAATAGTCAAAAAGCACAATATAAACTTAACGCTGATTTTAGTCAATTAATCACCAGACAAAAAAGTCTACAATTACTCTTATTGTTTATAAATAAAAGCATAAATCTTGCCTGAATAATAATACCCTTTGGTGAGTATTCATCGTGAATGCATGCACTAAACATGTCTATGTAGGCCTACAGGGAAATAATACATTATTAAATAATTAATAGGCTTAATTAATATTTAATCTTTGATGAAATATTTCATATAACAGGTTTATTATTCAAGATATGTAGATAAAAAAATCATATTTATAATATATATTAACGCGATAAAAAGGTGTGCGATTGTCAAATATTACTACATCATAACACAATTTATAACACAATACAATTTATAGCTACGTCACATCAGTACAAAAATTAGCGATGCATTACGAATACAAGTGATTAGTGAATGCTTAAATAATTAAATGATTAGAAAACAATTATTTTGCAACAATATCGGATTGCTTATAATAGAATATAAAGAAGAGATCAAAATGGAATGCTATGCCTTAGTTGATGCATATACAGCAAGCAGAGGCACTTGACGCGCTGCACTCAGAGATGAAATGTTTATAATTGCCCCCTTGTGTTTCTCTACCATGCCAGGTAAAACCAACTTAGTCATCTACAGAGAAAATATAAACATACTTTACTTTACAGAAAATAGAAACACTGAATCGTAAAAATCTAACATTAAATAATTGTTATCCTATTTTGACTAACGTCACATCAGCACAAGTGCGTCTATTTACTGACGCATTATGAACTGTGTGTGTGTATAAATCAAGTGATGAGTGAACGCTTCACTCTTAACACAGCAGAGCCGTCAAGTATTTATATTCGGGAATGATGAGAGGGCAGGTGCCGAGTATAAACTTTATTTTAAATGAAGTTAATTTAAATTAAAAAGTTAAATTAGGGTTAACTTACAAATGTGACTGAGTTACAGTTCACATTGATGATGTCTCGAACATTCTGTTAAAAAAAAAACACAACATCTGTTAGCTTATTTGTTACTTAAAGTCACATCAGCACAAAATACATTTAAATGCTGTCAACAGGATGTCAAGTGATGAGTGAACAACAGACTTGTGTTGATCAGACGCACTAGTCATTTCATTGATACAGCACAATGCGTTTGTTTCACATAGTCATTCATGTACTTTATGTAAACATATTATATTGATTTTAATAAATGAAAACATTATTACTAGATAAAAAGAGAAAGCTTGACTAGACTGACTTGATTGTCTGCCTCTGTTAGATAGAGAGGGCATCCATAGGACATACCAACATTATTCACTGCATTCAATCAACGCATCAACGTCAATTAAATGTTTAAATTGTATAAACATGCAGCTGTTGAATTAAGCGTCTTGCTAAAGAGTGCAGCAATTAAAGCAAAAGTTACTTTTAACGTCTAGATAACCACTGAATTATGACCATAAAGATCCATCTGTTGAGTTTAGTGTATAACTAAAGGGTGCAGCGAGTCAGTCAATTATAAACTAAATACTTATAAAGCAACTCGACATAAGCGGAATCTTTCAAGAACAATAATTAAACTAAGCTTAAAAATGCAGAATGAAATTAAACTATAGTTAACAAACTTAATTCACCAACAACCTATTTAATGAACTTGTACAATTACTATAAAATGCAATCAATTTTAACATTACTAAAAAAGGCTGTCAGATTTTGATCTAAGTTATACTTAAGGCCTAACCTAGAACAGCAATGTCTAGGCCAGACAGAGCAGCGGATATCTTGTCATAAATCTCTGGACCTCCGGTAAAATCTACAGACACTGTCTTAGTCTGTACTTTGTACTTGGACTCTATAGTGTAATAAAAGATATAGAACTAAATATAATCTACATATAATAATCTACATTATACATCCAATATATATACATAATTATTTTATTTATTTATATAAATCTGTATTAAATAAGTCAAAATATAATGGTTTATACTAATGTGTTACATGTTGCTTAACGTCACATCAGCACAAAAGTCTATTAACTGTTGCAGACAATGATTCAATCATATTAATATTAATATTTCATGATGAAATATACGTTAAATGTGTTATTTTAATATAAAGTTTAATCAGCCATTGAGAGAATACATAAAAATGCGACATAATCATTTTATTAAAGGACGCAGCAAGCATTTATTTAACAGTAAATTAAATCAGTTAATGTTTGAAAAAGACTAAATAAAGTTTTTAACCGATTTCCTTTGCGACTTGATTGAGTTTATCAAGTGATCGGCTGATCAGGACAACATTGAGTCCAGAGCGAGCCAAGGACTCAGCATAGGCCTTACCTATACCGTCCGTAGAACCTGTCACGACTACAGACAGACAGACAAACAGACAAACACATATACTTGCAGACAAAAAAACAAACAGACAGCTACACAAACAGACAGCTACACATTCGTATTATGTATACGATCGTCATCTTATAATAGCTAATTTTATTAATCTTATTTGTGTAAAGTTCATTAATTTTGTTGTCTTGCAGACAGGCAGACAGCAAGACAGACAGCAAGACAGACAAGCAGATAGTACACATACAATGACATGCAGTTATATACAGAGTCATAAATTAAGGAAACAAATTAAATCTGACCAGATTTATTTAGTTTACCGAGACGCATTTTATGCAGCATCTTTCATAAAACAACAAAAATATTCTTTTATTATTTAAATAATGAAATACAACTACATGTAAATAATAACTTAGCATTTAAAACAGTAAATTAATAAAATAAATTAAAATAAATTAAAATATAAAATATTTACCGGCCCAGGACCCGAGGGACCTGAAGTTGACCCCCAGTCCCAGCATCCGAGCGAAGACGTACTGCTTCAGTCCCCCCCAGAGGGCGCAGGCCCCCTTGAGGGTCCAGTAGAGGGCCGCGAGGGCCCCTATGACCGCCAAGCAGTCCTTTCTCTCCCTCAACGCGCCCAGCACCCCCTCCATCAGACCGGACATCGTACGGACAGATACAAGGAGACGTACGGGGAGAGATACAAGCAGAGAGACCGACAGAGAGACAGGCACACACAGATACAAGTAGCGATATTAAGGAGCGCTCAATGATGTAGAGATTATAGAAAAATCCCGTTATGTAAACTTTGAACTTTTACGTTTTCTGAGCTCTGATAATTCAAAGGTGCGGGTTAATTCAGGAGTAAATATTGAGACGAATAATTGAATAAGTAAATGACTATAATTAATGGGAAACAATTTGAAATTGTATTCACTAAAATAGGACTTGGTAACTTTTAGAATGACTGAATGTTTGTAATCTATAAATAGAATTTAGCAGTTTGTGGCGTCAGTAACTTTGCTTTATTAACATGCATAGGTTGAGTTTTTGTGACTAGCAAAGAATTAGTATTTTTTCAATTTTTTTTGTTTATTAAAATTCACTAAAAACGGTTAATAATAATTAAAATATTCAAATAAATATTTAAATAAATTAACAAATGATTCTATTTTTTATTTGGTTTGTTTCATAGTTGTTTATTAGTTTCAATGTTTAGTATTTTTGTATTGTGAATAAAAACATCTGATCACAAAACTGGGACGAACACGTGAAAATGATTTGAACTTTGCTCATTTAATCTGAATATAGCACTTTTATAATTCTTTTTATCTCAACATGATGCTTTTATACTTCTGACAAATGTTATTTATATAATGCGTGATATTATATTTAAACATTGTATTAACGTTATAAGTTATGAAACAATTATAAGTCGAAAAAGTGAAATGAACTATTTATCAACATCAAAAGAATAATGATATCAATTTAATAGTTTTTAATTATTCGCTAGATTGCACCAGCTCTCTTTAATTTTCGGGTGGAACGTCAGAACGGCCCAGGGCAAAATGGCTCCGACAAAACGGCCCTGATTATTGTCTTCAACTAACAATTGAAAGTAAAACTTCAAAGTTAGTTAAATTATACTCGCTAGTTGTATAGTTAGAAACTTGAAGTAAGAATTAAAGCAAAGCATATAATAATAAATTGTACAACTAAACTATTCGCTATATTTAAGAGTATAACATACTCTGAGACGATTTGAATGTATTTAAGAGTATAATATGTCTACAGCTTAATACAGTATTATATAACTTATATCTAACTAACTTTCTAACCAAAGATGATAAATTCATTTATTCCCTTCCCCTTCATGTAACTACTAATATTAAAATCTGGTGCTTTACAAATTCAATTTCATCAAAATCTTATTAAATATCTTTTATTTTTTAAACATATCTAGCCCTAAACATAACCCTAAACAGAGAGAATTAAAAATTAAAACAATTTTGTCATGTATATAACTATATATCTGAAAGTTCTATACTGAATTATATAGCATTTAGTTCACGAAAAGTTTATTTTAAAGATATTTTAAATTGAATCTGAATCTAAATCTATCTAGAGAAGCCACTCTGTGTGTTCAACAAAGCCAGGCTATGTTTCCTAGCCCTAAGTCTAAGCGATGCTATACTAGAATTCATTCTCTGTCCCGAACAAGCGAAAGACCCCCGACCAAACCCCCCATCGAACCCCCCCACCCCCCCTGTCATGTAGGCCATGTAGTCCTGGGGGTTTAGTTGATGTACTGACTGGTTGGCATCTTTGGAAAGGTCTTGAGAAGCATTAAAGTCGCCGGAATGTTCTAGTAAAGTACCGGAACTCTGCGTTTCGTTAGAACGACTTTGAGACGGAACGTTACAATTGTTTAGAACATTATTATTATCCATTCGTCCGACTAAATTAAACATTTGTGATGCACAAAATGTGTCATAGTTACTCGAATCGAAGCTATTTATACCCGAGCTTGGACTTAAAAAAGAGGTGTTCGTCCAGAAATTATAAGGCCTTAAAGAATCTGACGTTCTTAGAGCTTCAAGCATTGATTGGCTACGAATAGGGGGGAGGTTTAGTTCGTGGAGGGGGGTGGTGGGGTTTAGCGTTGGGGTGGGATCGATGATACTGGCGGCTAGGGAGCGAAGGGACTGTTGGGGGGGTCCGCCGTACCGTTCACGTTTGCGCCATTTAGCTCGACGATTTTGAAACCAAACCTAAAAATGAGAAAATGATTTACTATCATTTTTATCTAATGTAGTTTTTAAAGCAGCAAAAATAATGAAGTATTAATTCAATAGAGTCAATTAAATGAAAAAAAATTGCATTTTTTATTTCTCAGATTTTGACTGTATCATATTAGCCCAGTATTTAATATTATTAGGAATGTTAATATAAAATTCCCCCCCCCAATACAAGTACACCAATCAATTTAGACATTTTAACGAGTAAATTTAAATAATAAAAACTAGAAGTTATTGCAGATTGGGTAAATAATTGTAAGTATAAATTAGATATGTTGAATCTTTAATCTTTATTCATTAATTGATCATCAAAAATGACATTATCAACATTACCTTTTATGTGTATTTACTTAAATGTCGCCATCTATTGAATGAAATAAAATAAAACATTTATAAAGCGCCATCTGTCGAATGAAATTAAAAACTCCAACCTGGACCCTAGAGTCAGTCAGCGAGCATCTCTCAGCTAATTCTTCTCTAGAAATGACGTCAGGATAATGAGTCTTCTGGAATATTCTCTCCATTTCTTCCAACTGGAAATTAGTAAAAGTCGTTCTGTTTCTTCGTTTCTTTTCTCCCGTTTCTGCATTGTTTCTACCTTCGTCATCGTCATCATCTTCGTCCTCACCGCTGTAGATTCCATTATCTTCGCCAGGTGGCGGCGCTTTATACGGCTGTGTTGAACTATTATTAAATTGAGGGGTTGCTTTATTTAATAGGGGGTGGGCTTGAAGAGAGGGGGGAGTATAAAAAGAGGGGGAGGGGGGTGATTTAGCGGAGGGAGGGATAGGGGGGTAGGTTGTCATAGTTGAGTTAGTAGACTTTAAGTTGAATCCCGCTATAAAAAATAAAATAAATTTTATTATATAACATATTGAATTTAATAAAAAAATCGATATTTTATTAAAAACGAAAAAATGTTTAGAAGTTAATTTCTTATAGACTTACGTTTTTCTTATACAAGTACGTACTTAGTTTCTAATCCACTCAGAGTGTTTTATAGATAAAATATCGCGCTAAAAGTGGTGTCGATTTTTACATATTAACTTAAATTGAATTTCAGGGTATTTTATTACGTAGAGTTTATTTCGAGACGTCTAATTACGTTTGGCGACCCCCCCCCCTCCGGTTATTGTGCTATAATGAAAATGGTTTTCACACACTTTTAAGGATAAACTTTACACTTCATTTATCGTTTTAAAATTATGTTAACTGAATATTAGAATCAAAATTTGAATTAAAATATATAAAAATATAAAAATAGTAAGAAAATAATAAGAAATGAAGTAAACTGGTCACAAATTTTAAGGTCTTTTTAGATGCTAACATTGTTTAACTTTCCGAAAATTAAATGACAACCTTTTTCTATTAAATTTAAATTTGAATTGAATCAAATTTGCCTTTACCTCTAAAATCGCAGTTTTTTTGTTTTAAATTTTGAGAAGGGAAGAGGGCATGGATCTCTGGGCCCCTCCCCCTAGCTAAATACAAAAATCAATCTCATAAAACATAGGCCGTACAGTAACATTGAAATATCAGATAATATATAATTTATAAAAAAATAAAAGCATTTCAGTCTATAGATATATTTATTAAATTAATAAAAAGAATGTCAGATTTATTACAAAAATTACTTACACGTTGGCATACTGACAGCATCAGCAAATATAGAAACAATGAGTTTAATCTCGGAGTCGATAAAATTCTATTATGGAATAGAATTTAATCACAAATATTTACGATTAGATCCAGTATTTAGATTAGTCTTAATTCAATACAATAATAGCATTAATTACTAATAAATTGCTTATAATATATTATATTTTACAATATACCTGAAACGAAAATACAAATTATTTAACAGGAAATGACAAAAAATACATTAAAATTGAAGTAATTGTGATTTACTTTTATTTGTACGAATTTATTTTTGTTGTAAATTTTATTACCTTTATAAACTTATCAACTTTAGGCCTACACATTTATATTCATAGGCTTAGGTTTTTAATGTTTAATCAATGAATTCAATTGTTTTAATTAATTGTTAGTTTATTCAGCATTTAGAACATGACATTGTAGGAGTAATCCTTGAAAAATCCAATTATCTTTTTTTCGCTGACTTTTATTAATGTTTCTATCTTTAATTTCCAAATTACACATTTATTGACGATCATTTATCCTTTCTAATCTAATCGAGGGGGGAGGGGAGAGTCGGGAGAGGGGTAGGGTAAGGGGGGCGGGGAAGTGCTCCTAATCTTTATCTTATTATTCGTGAAAAACAAAATTGCAAAATGAAAATATTACTGAAAGTAGTTCAAAGTACTATATCGATATTTGGACATTTATTTTATTAACTGAAAACTGTTAAATTTAACTCAAATCTCAATTAAGTTTCGACATTTTTGATTTTTAGAAATTATGACTGTTATTTTAATTGAAAGAAATTTGTATTAAAATCTGTTTCGAAACTAAATCTTTAAAGTTTACTAAAGTTTATCATTAATCCGAAACACTTAATTTGAGCGTAATATAGCTGATATAGGGTAATAATTGCACTATTTTGTTATTACACAAATACCCCCCCCCCCTCCTCCCCTTTCCCCAAGTATATCCACGATAATCTTAAATAATTATAAATAATAAATAACACTTTAATTGACTATTAATTATATCAGCGAAAAAATTCTCTTTAACTAGTTCATTACATAAAATATCATAGCGGACACCTTTTTATTGATCTCATTTAATGATACAAAATGAAAACTGATCTAGTTTAGAATATTAGTTCCAACACGTTATAAATCGATGAAGATTTTAACATTCTTAATAAGACGCAAACACTAGGCCTGTAGCTAGCGGACTAGAATCAACCAATCAGCGAAGAGAAAGCGCGCTATAAGCTAAAAGTTGACTTACTATAAGATAACCCGGATATCATCTCCCTCTCTTATCTTTAGATAAGCAGTCTCACTCTCTGTCTCTCGCTTTCTCTGTCTCTCTGTCTTTGTCTCTCTCTCTGTCTCTCAGATAGATAGTCAAGAGATCAGATCCTATTACACAATTTTAGACTAAACGCCAGATGACATCCCCCTTCCACTTTTATCTAAGGGGGGGCTACAGGGCAGGGGGCGGCACAGAGGGCACTCAGGGGCCAGGGCCAGGATTTCTTTGTGCAAACAAATTTGCTGATTATTCCATTGTATTTTGTTAGTAAATTATCAAAAAATTAAATTAGACAAATTTGAGCAAATATGGTTTCTTTGAGTTCATTGAAAAACTGATTATTCTTCATTTAAGTTTTAATTTTGAAATATTTTTATATTTCGTTTATTATATAAAGTTGCATATAAACAAAACATGATAAACATAGAATGTTAAACAAAGTTGTGTGTTAAACATATATTTATTTTAAATGCTTAATAATTAATGAAATAAACAAATAAAAGAACATAATATATAGATTTAACGACACAGATTCACGTCAAACTAAGACACATATTGTTGAGGTTTAAGTCACCCCCCCCCCCCCCAATCTATGCCTCAGCTCTTACTGTAAGTTGAAATTTGATGCGTCAAGGTTATAATATCAAAACTTTAGTATTTTAATAAAGTACTCTACTGCCTATAAAGCACTGAACTGAGTTCAACTACAGTTCAACTAAATACAGATTATAAACTTTCACAGGCTATAGTAGCTGCTCGGTTTAGTTTTTAATAATATTTATCAACAAGAATATTGATTATAAAAAACTGACTGTTCTCACGAAAGATTTTAAAGAAAATATTAATCTGATGGTTTGATAACATTTGATATTATAGGCCTGTCTATATAACACGTTAAGTTTAGGGTTAGGGTTAAGGTTAAGTGTTAGATTTAGAGTTATATATAGTAAGGAGACAAGTTTAATGGACAGTTTGATTCTGACTAAATTAATATAATCCAGGACATGTAACTTATACGCTTGATAGTATATCATATACACACCCCCACCCAATAAAATGCACTTAACTATAGAACCCCTCCCCCACGGGCTCCACTACCTAATAAACTACCAAGTCCATAAAAATCACCACTCCCTAAAAACATTCAAGTTTTTAAAAACATGCTTCCCTACAGTCTATATCTTGTACTCTCACATTTACGTTTAAAAGCAAGTGAGTACATAAGTACATATAAGAATATACTGCGACTAGACGTTAACATACAAATATACGCGTTGATAACTCGTAGTAATGCGAGTATGTATTTACGTAACGTAACCTGTAAATACGTAGTTTATGTAAGAATAAGTATGGACGTATATTAACGTATAAACTCACGCGTAGTTCAAAAAAGACGTAGTAAACGATTTGAAAAATCGTTTACTACGATAACGTAGAGTACGTCTAAACACGTGTATAACGTAGAGTTGCAACGTACGACTCTAACGTAACGCCTTACGTCAAAAACACGTGCGGACTTGCGGTAAATTAACGGCAAACTTGCGGAAGTTTTACGCGGTCAGCAATTACTGCGGAGTCACGCGGATAGCATCAGCATCTGCTGACAATATGTTCAATTTATGACATCTTTTAAATTTTTGATAATAAAATAATTACAAACGATTAAATATGAGATAAGAATAAGTTTACATATTAGTATTATTCAAAATAGATATTAATCTACATAATATCTTACTATACACAATAGGCCATTTGTCCCCATAATTCCCCAATATTGTATCTAATCTTAAAAGAATAATCAAATCATTTTACTTATTATTTTAAATTATAATCATTTTTCAACGGCTCTCTCACAAAACTCTGTTTTCAATTAATTTCTACGACTTTTAACGCTTCGTCTATTCGACAATAAAATCGAGTTTTAATTAATACTTAAGCTATCAAAATTCTTGACGGTTTTGCGATAAAATAGAGAGAGGCCAATTATAATCTAGAAAGAGTAGTATGCATCAACGACCGACAGAGATAATAACTCTACAAATTTTTCATCCCCCCCCAAACCCCTCCTCCCACTTTTCAACCCCCCCACTCCCCCCCACAACCTCTTTAATGTCTGTGCACCGCATTCATTATTATTGGTGATTGAAGAAAAAAATATTTAGGGGGTTATAAATCTTTATAAATATTTTACAATGTTTCTCCTAAAGACCTTTTCTCTTAACTGATTTCTAGGGAGGGGGGCAAATTTATAATCATAAGGAAAAAAATGCGCACGACCTTTTTTAATAACCAATTTGAAGTGATATTTTTAATTTTAACGTATTTATTTTAGTTAATTCATTAGTTTAAGTAATTTATTCTAACCAATTAATTGTAATTTATAATAAATTAGTGTATAAATTATAAGCAATTAGCTCTTCGTCTAATTTAAAACAATTTAAATATAATACATTACCAGATATAAATCCTAGTAAACTTTTAGCTAGATATATTTTATTCACATTTAATTACATTCTAAATGATGGGGGGCATCCATTCCCCTTTTATTCCTCCCAGTTAAAAATTTATTTCATCTCCGCTCTCAATATTATATGCACTCTTTACATAATACGCACTCTCTAGATACACACTCCCTATACACGCACGATGCCATACGCACGCTCCCTATACACGCACTCTCCCCAATGCATGCACTCCTAAAATGCACATCTGCTGCCCACATGTTTGAGGTATATTCTGCTTATACCAGCACTAATAATACAGACGTGTATAACTTAATATTTCGTCTCTGATATTATACAAGGTTGTATATATTGCGTGGGGGGAGGGGGATGACGAGGGGGGTACAACAATGGAAGGGGGGGGGGGCTTTTATCGCTGAAAATAGTTTGTAAAATAATTTTATTTTATATCAGTCTTTCACTCCATGTGTTATTTAAAGTCGTTTTTGATGATAATTATATACTTTATGTAATGGATTAATCGGACTTGTTTTTACTACTTAGCTGATTATTTGCTTGATTTTAAAATAACAAACAAAGTAATGCATATTTTGTTTAAACTGAGAGACTTTTAGAATTTTATATAAATTGCAAAAACAATCATATTTTTTGTAATGATCATACGTGTTCTGATATTCACAATTATAATAGCGATTAGGGTTAGGTCTAGGGGTCTATTTTAAAGAAAATCACGAATTTTGTCATTAACATTTTATAATTAATCTACAAAATTATTTGAAATTCTATTTTAACAACCTGTTAATAAAAATTCAAATCATAGTTTATTTTACAATACGAAATCACCGTCTCTCAATCCATCGAATACAACTTCATATTACGCCTGTGCTGTTTTACAACTATTAAATTTAGGCTGATCAAATATCTTTATTTTTCTTACAACAAATTCAACAGTCCTATAATCTATCATGATCACAGAGAGTCGGGTATGAAATAGCAACCCACCCTTGGACGCCCACCCTTGGGCGCCCCGTTGTGTCCTCATTTTTGAGCAAAGCAGGAAACCTTAGACCGGCTTTGAAAGTTGAAAGTAAACAAAGATGACAGAATTTAGGCAATTACATAAACTGAGGAATACTCTAGTTTTTAAGATCATCTCTGTATAAAGATTGTAACATTTATTTACTACAAAATTCAACTAGTTTGTGTATACAGATTCTTGCAGTACTCTCAGATTCCTTTCTTACAGATTCTTTCGTCTATATTGATGCCGATTTATATTTGATAAAAAATAAAGTAAATTAATGCTAAAGGAAATTTTGCAAGCATATGTAAATTTGGCTTTACATGAATTTCCAAATCTAAGCATATTAATGCGTTTAGGCTACTTAATATTGTTTATATACAGTAGATCTTATATTTCACATGCAAATTAAGTTAAATGGAAAAATATAAGTATCTTGCTAATGTAATATCTCTGACAGATTACAAAATTATAATCTATCACAAGGCATAGGTACGAGATTCACGGGCGGAACATTCCTATCCTTCCCTTCTCTTATATACTTTACACTGGAGATAGAAAAAAACCTTTGGGTCTAATTGATTATATTATTATTTTAATTTAATTTAATAGACTTAATAATCACTAGACTCTGTAATTATAAGTATACAATGGACAAATAATGTAAGTTGGTTCTGTGGAAAACCTGGACAAATAAATTGCAATCAGACATTATAATGCTCCAAGTATAACAACAAGATTGAACACATGGGTAAACTGGTAATGTTTGGGAAACTTTTCTGGCCTCTGGCTGTGCAAGACTGCAATCACGAACACTGTATTATTAGATGATGACTTGGCTGTTTGGTTTTCTGTTGACTTGGTGGCATATGCCATGATAGTCATCGAGATCTTAATTTAGTATTCTAGTGTAGAGTTCAGTAAATTTTGATGCTTATATTATCTACCATTTGTGAATTATATATTTAGCCGAATATATTATGTAGAAGCAAAGTTTCAAATCTACATTAGGGTGGTCCTATCGTATATGGAAAATTTTTTTTTTTGAATATACTTCGCTCTCACCCTGAAAATTTGTTCCTCTTGTGGTTTAAGCCTCAGAAATCAAATTTTATTAATTTTGCTCAATATTTACTGGTGTCGCTGGGCCTTTGAAGATTAACAGAAGAAATGTTTACTGACAACCAATGTTGAAAATGGTTTAATATCATTTAAATCAGTAAGAAATGGTCCTTTATAGTATAGGTTAAAGAGTTCTATAACTGATATACATTTTCAAGTCACTAAATATAGAAATTAACAATGTCAACTGTCAATCTGGTGAAA
>JAQIXG010003881.1:0-13884 GCA_034700105.1 Oconnorella tubifera | reverse complement strand
CAATAAACAAATAAACAAACAAAAAAACAAATAAACAAACAAATAAACAAACAAATAAACAAACAAATAAACAAACAAATAAATAAACAAAACATATAAACAAATAAACAAACAAATAAACAAACAAACAAATAAACAAAAAAACAGACAAATAAACCAACAAATAAATAAATAAACAAACTGGAAACAAACAAACAAATAAACAAAACAAATAAACAAAATAAATAAACAAAAAACAATAAATAAACAAACAAATAAACAAATAAACAATCAAATAAACAAAACAAACAAACAATAAACAAATAAACAGACAGACAAATAAACAAACAAATAAACAAACAAATAAACAAATAAACAAACAAACAAATAAACAGACAGACAAATAAACAAACAAATAAATAAACAAACAAATAAACAAACAAATAAACAAACAAATAAACAAACAAACAAATAAACAAACAAATAAACAAACAAACAAATAAACAAACAAACAAATAACAAACAAAAACAATAAACAAAGCCACTAATGACTCACTACTAGTACTTTGACTAATGGAATGAGTTGATTGGCTGACAGTAAAAGTAGGCGTGGCTTGTATATTGAGCGACAACGAATCAGAATTAAGCATTTCTGCTTTCTGGATAAATCACACAATAACCAACCAATGATAAACAAGCCTAAATATAGAACAACCAATAGGAATCATCTGTTAAATTCATCAATACTGAAAAACTGATCAAATTAATTAACTGCTAAATCTTTTTACTAAAGGGTGCAGCAAGAAGAATATTACTTTAAACATGCTTATTCATCATAACAGCTTGTTGTTTAATGTCATATCAGCGTCTATTTAATAACATACAATGAGATAACGTCATATCAGCACAAATGTGGCTATTTAATGACATATAATGATGTGACAACTAACAAGTAAAGTCACATCAGCACAGATGTAAAAGTTATCAATCAGATAGACTTACAAAGCTATTCATCATTCTAGAACGTTCAGCTTCAAATCTCTGTCTGACTGTCTCTACATCTTTCTCTCTTCTACTACTAAACTCTTCTTCTCTTCTTATCTCATTAATCTACCAAATAAAACCAAATGTACCCTTCTACCGAGCTATATTTAATAAGCATTATCTACCCATCTACCAAGCCTAATTTTCATGAAACTATGAAAATGTACGTAAAATGTACCCTTCTGTTGAGCCTTAAACCATTACACCTTAAACCTTCATAAATTATGTACCCTTCTCCCAAGCGTTATTCTGTGATATACCTTCCTGATGTACCCTTCTCTCAAGCCTGCAGTTTATGCCATTATTCTCTAACTTTCTTCAGGCCTATAGTTTATCCTGTTCTCTGATCTTTCCAATGTATCCTTCTCCCGAGAAAAAAATGATTGTAGTGTCTCAATATATAGATAAGTTGTTTCTTCATAACTGGTCTAGCAACCATTGTGTTGATCAGACGCACTAATCATTTCAATAATAAGCAATATGTAGATATATTCATGTTCTTCAAATGCTATTAATTGAATAGAACTTTTAAAAATTTAAACATTTACAAAATATTCTAAATTTTACCATGGGGGTTGATGCCCCTCCTCTCCCCCCCTCCCCCCTTGCACAGACATGATTGACAGGTATAGAAATCACTCGGTCACTTCCCTTCACTTCACTACCAAGTGATTCACTCACGTTCACTTTGTTACCACTCTCACCAGGAATAAAACCCCCGCCCCCGGTGACTACATTTATGGCTATTTCTCTGGTTGGGGGGGTGGCAGCATCATTGGAAGATGAATTATAAAAACAGGGAGGGGTCGAATCCCCAGTAGATGGGGTCCTACCACTAGGCAATTACAGAAAAAATGCAAATAAAAATGTAAAATAATTAAAATAAAAAATAAAGATTAAAAACAGAATATCAAAATGTAAACACATTAATTAAATTGTTATTTAACAATTAAATTATTTTATTTTTCAAATAAATAAGTTTACAAAACGTATTATAATTAAAACTAGTTTAAAACTAGTATAAAACTACTTTAAAACTAATTTAAACTAGCTTAAACTGGTTTTAAACTAATTTTAACTAGTTTAAAACCAGTTTAAACTAGTTTAAACTAGTTTTAAACCAGCTTAAAACTAGTTTTAAACCAGCTTAAAACTAGTTTTAAACTAGTTTAAAACCATTTTATAACTAGTTTAAAACTAGTTTAAAACTAGTTTAAAACCAGTTTTAAACTAGTTAAAACTAGTTTAAAACTAGATTACAGCTAATAAACACTGTTCCTTTTGTTCATTTTGCAATTTTCTGTATAAAAAAGACGCAAATAAAATGACAACACACACTCACTTTGAATAAAAATGTTCAAGATTCATATTATGATCTGATTCAGAGGGGCCTCTAAAATATGTCACTGGGGGGGTGAGGGGGGTTATACGCCCCCCAGCAGGAATACTTTGAGAATGTGAAACGTGTCTAAAAGATAAACATTTATAGCTTCAAAAAATAAAGCCTAACAACAATAAAAAATTAAAGCCTAAAATAAAGTCTAAAAAGCCTAAAATAAAGTCTAAAAAGCCTAAAATAAAGCCTAAAAAAGCCTAAAAATAAAGCAAAAAATAGTCTAAAAAGCTAAAGGCCTCAAATGACATCTTAAATATAAGAATAAATCACTTGTGTTATCATCACTTTGTTTGAGTGATCTTGGAAGTGAAATAAAGTTTCTTGAAATTAATCACCGAAACAATTAAGAGTTTTACTAAAGGGCACAGCAAGTAAGCTAAATATTATTATCAAGACTCTAACCCTAAACCTGTAGACTGCTAACTTTTAATCAAACTGCTGTTACTTACAAGACAGATATATTCACAGATACAGGCAGAGATACAGGAACAGATACAGGCACAGATACACCATCATTTGCAATACTACTCTGAAGCTCCTCCCCCTTAGCCTGCTGTCTAAGCTCCGCCTCCTCTAGTGCTAGTTTTATAAGCCCCGCCCTCTTCTTTTTAGCCTCTAGCTCAGATCTCTGACGAACTAATTCCTGAAAATTTAAAAAAATAAAAATATAAAAATCTAAGACAAATTTCTAGCAGATAATTTCTAATAAAATCTGTCTCTATCTGTAATAAAAAGTCTGTATTTAAGTAGAAAAAACACAGATTTTATAATACAATACAGAGTCCGTTTAATATTACGGACAATAATTTAATTATATAACATCAATATTTCAAATATTCACAAATAGTGAAAACATTTTAAAATACGCGCGGAATTAATAAGATTAAACAAAATATAAAAACTCAATTAAATGGGTACAACACTAAAAGAAGAAAAAAAACCCAAAAAGAAATACTTCATTAAAAACGAAACCAAATACTGAAATAGAAAATATAAAAGTCATTTTAAGAAACAAAAATTAAAGATTTTGAAATAAAAATCATGCGTAAAATATGACCCAACACACCCTGGTGATTTCATCCAACCCCCCACCCCCTCCCGTCCAGACCCTGGTCCCCCCAGCACTCCCCACCCTCTGTCTCACCCCCTCAACTGCGGTTGAAATATTTGCAGCCCCTGATACCGGTATAACCCCGGGGGGGGAAGAGAATGTTTTTGACAACTGGTTTTGAATTGGCTTAATTTGCAAATGACTGGGTTTTTGCTGACTTTTGATTGGCTCCCGCTTGATATCGAGCTGATTTTTGATTGGCTGATGATTGGCAATTGATTCATCTCCGATTGGCTTAAGATCTAGTTGACCGTTGATTGGCCGATGGTTAGCCGTAGATTTCACACCGGTTGGCAAACGATTGCCAACTTCTTGCCAATGATTGTCTGACATAAAGCCAGTGCCACCTGGTGACGCTAAACTTCTATGTGTCATGGCATTTTGACATTTTTTATTCGAAGAAATTTGAATATTTTTTCCATTAAATGAATTTTCTGAATTATTTGGTCGTTTTATCAAATTTAGACAAAAAAAATCTTTTTTTTTATCCGTTGAAATAGAACCATTTATACTCGGACATGGTGATGAACATTTTGATAACCTTACATCACACTTTGGTGATCCTACATCACTTTTTGGTGATTGTACATCACTGTTTGGTGATCTTAAATCACTTTTTGGCGATTGCACATCACTGTTTGGTGTCCGTACATCACCGTTTGGTGTCCTTACATCACATTTTAAGTTTACATCACTTTTTCTCATCCCTACATCACTTTTTGGTGATGTAATTCCATCATGTTTTTGATCATCCCATCCTACTTTGATTATTTTAACAATCTTTTGTTTTGGAGATTCGGATTTATTACAAAAATTATCAGAAATATCCGCATCTAGTCGACAGTCTAACAACAGATTTCTCCTCAATCCTGCGCCTTTTAGTTCATCCGTTTTATAACAACGATTCCCATTGGTTGAAGCCTGTTAAAAGCCACAAGGCACGGACCAATCAGAGACAAGAAGAAAATTATGCAAATTTAGTCACAGTTGTTTGTAATAGAATAAAAATAGAAATAAAGAAAGAAAAATGAAAAAAAGATAGAACGAGTTAGAATTCAAAATGAATGAAAAATAGAGTTCCATGGATTTATATAGAATTATATAGAATTAATATTAATAATACAATTTAAATAAGACAACAATCACATTTAATTACAATAAAGCTAGAGAATAAGCCCGTCACAGAAAGGAAATATTTTAATATTTTACAAATCATTCACCAGACGGCGCCATTATTTGTAAAATAGTTTAAAAAAATTAAAATTATTATTTCATTAAAAAATGCAAAAAATGAAATAAAAATAAATCTAAAAGACTGAATTGATTAAAAATGTTATAAAATACCAAAATATACATATTTCATTAATAATAAATGAAAAAACATTCATCCAATCACAAAAGAGGATATATACAAGAGGTTCTAGGCTAAATATAGCTTAGTTTAAATTAAACCAACCAAAACGTCCGATACATGTCATAAAAAAAACTTAAAATTACCCTGTACCAATTAGAAATCAAGTTACATTAGATTTCAATATAAATCATCCAATGAGAGCTCATGATACATAAATATCCCTTTACTCAATCAAATCTCTGCCAACCAATCAAAATAATTGTAACAAAACTATAAATAGAAACTCATAAAGTCTAAAATGCTGCTAAATAATTAATCTATAAATAAAATTTAGAGTTAAAATTTATTTACAGAAATAAATTTTAACTCTTTTAAAATCATTTTTTTTACAGACCCAATTTTTTGAAGCCCCTCCTACATCGTCCCTGTCAATCAATCTCACGCCCCGCCCATCTTCTCTTAAGCTCCTCCCACATCTGTCAATCAAAAACCTAGCATCGTTTGCTGCATCCGTTGAACTGTAGCCAGAATCTGCATTATTTATCAAATGCTCCGCCCCCTTAGCCCACTGAGACTCCGCCCTCTTACTCCACTGAGACTCCGCCCCCTTAGCCCACTGTGTAGCTGTATCCGACATCCTGCGAGTATTATTGTAATGCTGTCCATTAATGTCTGTCCGCCTGTCTGTCTGCCTGTCTGTCTCTCTATATCTGTCACTTCGTCTTGCTACTGTTCTCAGATATTTCATTATATGAACCAATCCCTTGGTACACAGCTATAACACAACCAATCACAGAAGAGCTCTCAATTAACTAATCACAGAACAGCTTTAATTAACCAATCAAAATCAACCAACTTTAAAATTCATTTTAAAATTATCTCCCTAATTCTAACGTTAACATCACCCTTAACTTATATTATAACTGTAATTAGAACAATAATTCTAACCCAAATTCAACCCTAATTCTAACCCTAATATAAACGCTAAAACGTCTAAAATTTACCAAACATTCATCCAGCCTAATATCAGGTACAGAAGGCGGGGCTTGCTAACAACCGTCCCTAGACCCATCCACATTACAAACTCACATATTTACTTGCTGTTTAGCGTCACATCAGCACAAATGCGTCTATCTTGTAAAATATTATGTGTGTATAAACCAAGTGATGAGTGAACGCTTCACTCAGTAAATAATTTGACTTTTACGAGGAGGAAGTATTTTTTATTTGCAAGTATTTGTAGAACATACATGAGCGGGTGGACTGACTAAAGGATTTCCCTCTATATTCAATTCCTCTAGACTAGTCATGTTTATAAAGTCACATGGTATGGTTCCTAGGCGATTAGAAGCAGCGTCCAATCGGATCAATTGTAACGAACTCAGACCTAAAATAACAACCAATCAAATCAGTTATAAGAAACGCTGTGCATAAAATTTACAGCAGCATTAGCCAGAGGTTTCATCTGATAGAACATTTTGTCTTTGAATGATTTTGTGTGTAATTATTTGCCATTTATGAGCTTTGTGTTGATCAGACGCACTAGTCATTTCAGTGATACAATACAATGCATTTGTTTCATATAGACCTTCATAGTGTACTCTATGTAAACATATTGTGCTGATCAGACACGCTAGTCATTTCAGTGATAACCCTAACCCTAATATTACCCATTACAAAGCAAATCATTATGTAAGTAATTATTTTTTAATAAAAAGAAAATAAATAAAGTCTAAAGTACATACTGTGAGGAAGTTCAATGAGTTGATTATGACTGATGTCTAGTATTCTAAGTGAAGACAAATCACATAATTGTAGAGGCAACTGAGTCAATTCATTACTGCTTATATCCTAGAAACAGACAGACAGATAGATAAACAGAGAGAGGGAGCTAGAGAGACAGACAGACAGAAACAGACAGACACACTAACAGATTGATAAATAACCAGACACATATGTAAATGAATTAATAAGCAGTCAGAGAGATAGAGAGACATGCACAAACACAAAACCATACAAATAAACAGGTAGACAAACATACATACAGATGGACAGAGAGACAGCAGACAGACTGACTGACACAGGTATAGATCCAGAAGCAGACTAGCGGATAGATGATAATAATGATGATGACTATGATTATAATGATGATGTCTATGATGACTATGATGATGATGATGATGACGATGACGATGATGATGATTATGATGATGATGATGATGATGACGTACTAGTTTCATGAGACAATGCAGTAGACCTATTTCTTGAGGTATAGATACAAGTCTATTGTTACCAACAAGCAACACTTGTAATTGTTCTAAATAGCATACGCTAGGTGGCAGCACTGTTAACTGATTACGACTGTATATAGGTCAAGTATATGTAGGTCAAGTAAATGTAAATATAGGTCAAGTAAATATAGGTCACATAAAATATAGGTCATATAAATATAGGTCATATAAATATAGGTCATGAATATACAGCGTATTAATATAGGTCAAGTACATATAGATGACACAAATATATTATTGATAATAAATAAAATAAAGGTCATCAATAAAGGTCATCAATAAAGGTCATCAATAAAGGTCATCAATAAAGGTCATCAATAAAGGTCATCAATAAAGGTCAAACACAACAAATGTCACAAATATATAGGTCAAACAATAAATAAATATAATTGAGTATATTTTATAAATAATTTATAAATAAAAAGTACAGTACATATTGAATGAAATGAATAAGGAATGAATAAGTTCTACCATAGGTTGAGATATACAAGAGATTGTAGCTGACCAATGGCGAGCGTCGGTAGAGATTTAATGATATTATGATAACAATGCAACTTCTCGAGGGAATAAAAGAAAAAGATCTCAGTGGGCAGGTCTGATAGACGATTCATTGATACGTCTATAATCAAGCATAATCATTATTATCATCATTATTATTATCATCATTATTAGTATCATCATTATCATCATATTAAATGACATCATGGCCATCCTCATTATCATAATAAATATGATCGTTGTTATGACACAAAGTTTCTGCAGTAAGACGTAGAAATAACATTATTTATCATAAATAATATTACTAATTGATAAATAATAATAATATAATAGCTCTAAATACACAATCGTTTGCTGCCAATCAAAACAAAAGCTTTTAGAGATACAGACACGTGTGCAAGTAACAGCAGCGATACAATAAACTCAGCAACAAGCCCCGCCCACCCCGTGCTACAAGCCCCACCCCCTCCCCGCCCCCGCGCAACAAGCCCCGCTCCGTTCCCCACGCGCTCTTAAATCAGCCAATCAGTGAACGGATAACTGAAGAAATAGACAAACAATAATAACACTTTATGCTTCTATATTAGAGTATGTACGACTGTCTGACCGTCTGTCTGTCTGTCTGGCTGTCAATCTGTCTGTCTGACCGTCTATCTGTCTGTCTGTCTCTCTGCATGTCTGTCTGTCTCGTGTGATCGCTAAATTTGGAGATCATAAGTAATCGGGAGTAAGGTGTAGATTTAAATAATCGCGTTATTTAGAGCGGAACAAAGATTTATTTATTTATTCTGCCATCTGGGGAATAAATAAAAACTAAATTTATTTATTTATTTATTCTGCCATCTGGCGAATCAATAAAAACTAATCCAAATACGAGACACAGTGCACTGCACATTCTTCTCAAACGAGGTATCATATTAACTAGGCTCAGCCCATCCCCCCACCCTATCATCTAATAAATTATTCAACTCATAATTACTTTACATTAGTTAAATCTAACCCTAATTCTAACCCTAATCCTAAATCTTAACCAGCAGCTAAAACTTATCGTCTACTAATCAATTACCACACAGCAGTGACACAGCCTAATGGACTAAAGAAGCGGAGCTTGTAAGTAACCGATGCCTCGCTACAGAGACTTTCTGTGTACCTAGCTGTTATATAATAATAATAATGTGGGCTAGACATTAGCTAGACAAAGCTACAGACTTTAAATATAAACAATGAATACAACACAAATGCTACAAACAATGTCAATGAATAATACAGAAATGTTTTCACTCAAGATTTCTAACAAGTAACTACTTTTTATTTACCCCCCCCCCCTTATTAAATTAATAGAAACACAGTCAACATTACTATAAAAATATTATGTCATTACCTATAGAACATTGGTCACAAATTTCTATTTTTTATTCAATATATTTCTAGATGTAGGGGGTGTGGAAAAAAGCTAAATCTGAGGGTCAATATCCCCCCCCCTACAATTTGTACATAAATACTGCAAACATTTTATCCTTTAAGTCTTTGACATGGGGTGAGGAGTATTAGTTTAGTGCCTTGGCGATGCTTTCGCATGCAACAGCAGCCCTTCTATGGATTTGCGCCACTTATCTCTGTCCCCCGTTAACCCGGTAGCTTCCTGTATGTTCAGTTCCATACAACTGCAGTCCCCCTTTATCTCATCCATCCATCTTTTCTTTGGACGTCCTCGACTTCTTTCTCCATGTACATCTCCATATAATGCTATCTTTGGATATCTATCATTTCCCATTCCGCAGATGTGTCCGAAGTAACGCAGGAATTTTGCAATAAATAGAAAATAATTAAAATAGGGTAAAATGGTAAAATATGCTGTAAACATACGTCTGTTGTTGATCAAAGTTTGAAATATTAAGTCGGAGATTTTTGTCAAATTCCTGCCGCCCAGGCCTGTAATATAAGTATTCGGTAAAACTTTAGTTTTAGTCTCAAATGTAATATTTAATTTATTTCCTAGTTTTTTATAAAATAATAAAAATAGATAATTAATTTTAGATAATTCATTTTCTTAAATTAATTATCTAAAACAAAAAGTATAAATTTTCAACTTAATTGATTAAATTATGTAATTAATTCATTAAATTCATTCGTTTATTTAATGAAAATAATAAAGAGACACAGAGACAGTCAGACAGAGAATCAAAAAGACACGCAGACAGATAAACATATGGACAGACAGACAAATATGCAGATAGACAAATATATAGACAGACAAATAGACAGACACACGCTCCGACAAACAAATAGATAAATTTACAGACTGACAAAAATTTACATTTACAGACCGACAAGGAGACAGACACAAAGACAGTCAGACAGTTAAATAGACAAACAGCCAGACAGACAAACAGACAAACAAAAAAACAGAGCGCTAATACCATTAAATCTCAAAGTAAATAAAATAAAATAACACATTTCTCACCCTGTATGACTATTATTATTAAAATCATAATTCTCTTCAACGCCATTGGTTGACCTATTTATGACGTCACGGGGGAAGTCACTAGGTTCCCCCAGAACTTCTACATAGGCCGCCGGGAATATTCCCGCTCTATTTCCAATACGACCCTCCAGCCAATCAGGACTCAGCTTAGAGATCAGTGTTACGATGTCGCCCTGTTAATGATACATCGACTGATTAATTAATTGATTTGAATTGACTGATTAATTAGATATATTGAATAACTGATTTATTAATTGAATGATTAATTAGTACAATAAATGATCGATTAATTGACTGATTAATTAAGTCAATTAATTGATTGAATGATTGGTAAGTGACTAATTCATTGAATGATTGGTCGTTTTATTGACTGATTAATTGACTAATTAATTGATTAAGTAACTGATTAGTTGGCTGATTAATTAACTGATTAATTGATTAATTAATTAATTAATTGATTGATTAATCGACAAGCGTTCTTAAACAATGCAAATACATGCATTTGTTAACTGGATCAGTCACTAACGCCGCATCGAATTACACACCTGGTGATTCATTAATCTGCATCTTATCTAAATGATTGATCAGTCAATTGATCAATTCATCAATAAATTAATCAGTCGATTAATCACTAAATCAATCAATTATTCAATCAATTAATCTGACAATTAATCAATCATTTATTCAGTAAATCTATAATGAATTAACCCATATCTAATTAATGTAACAAAGACGGCATTTAACCTTTCTGAGATTTAATTCATTCGCATCACGTGACACAAAATCATATATTGCTCGGCCCCTTCCTGTTGTAGGTTCAATAGTTTGTAAGCTTTCTGTACGCTTCATTGAATCCTGAGCAACCATCTAAAACCAACGCAACGGCGAGGTACAGCTTTTAACAAACTACGCCCACTAGATTGAAATTAATTTAAATTAATAAAACTTACTACCTTGAATTATATCGCATATACTAACCCTAATTCTAACCCTAACACAGCGATTGAAGAGACTAAAGTTTTCTAAATCTTATTCAACAGGCATGGCCTTGTGGACTACAGAGGTGGGGCATGTTAGAATATGACGCCTCGTTAATACATAAATTCTAAATAAAAACATTTCAATAATATTTGTATATTATTTGCTCAGTGATTGGAGTGCCACACTCTGAATATACAGGTCACAGGTTCGAATCCAGCATCTTACATCAAAACTTGCTGCACCCTTTAATAAGACGCTTCACCTATTTTGATTTAAAAGTTAAAAATTAATAAAATAAAGTGACCAACCTTGACATAACTGGCAGGGAAGGCCCCCCTCAGCCCACTGCACTCCCCCTCATAAAAATTTGGATCAATTTTTCTCAGAAGAAATACTGTGTCACCTTTTTCAAATGAAAGTTCACTACAACATATTCAAAAATATTTAGTAGGCTCGGGAGAAGGGTACAATAGAAGAAGGGTACAAATTAATTAACTGTAGGGCTTGGGAGAACGGTACAGTAGATCATAGAACAATGTAGCAAAACATTGGCTCGGATAAAGGGTACAATGCTATAAACCGTTGGCTCAGGTTTAGGAAAAATACCCAGAGATGATATTAAATTAGAGGCATGAGAGAAGCGTACAAAATATTGAAGGTCACAGAATAAGGAAGTAAATTAAAGAATTTGAAGAAGGGTACGTTATGAAAAAGATCAAGGAACAGGAGAGTGAACTATTGGCTTGGGAGAAGGGTACACGTCACAGGAAGAAAATCAGAGAATATGGCAAAAACTGGCAAGTTTGGGAGAAGGGTACATCATAAAGAAAAAAGAAAATAATAGAATGATGAGAGACAGTGACTCATAACCCAAAAGTACCAGGTTCGAGTAGCAGTAACATAATAGCTAACTTGCTGCACCCTTCAGTAAAGAGCTAAATGATAATCTGAAGAGTTAGAGTAATAAGTACGCTTGGGTGAAGGGTATATCGAAAAGAGTTACAAATGCGACAATAAAAAACAGGCTTGGTTGAAGGGTACATGATCAAAGAGCAAGTAAGACGTACCCTTCTCTCGTTGCCTTGTATTGATAGATTGCCTTCGCTTGTCTCACGAATAATTGATTGATTGAAGAAGTGGACTGAGAGAGAGATTTAGGAGATAAAGACGTCACATCAGCACTAATGTTATTCATCTTAACAGGACCATTGAATGTCGACTAAACATAGAACATTTTAAAATATAACAAAATCTCGAGACACTTGAATAATTAGTTGATTTAGATCATTTTTCATTCAGTCATTCATTCATTTATTTATTTAATGACTTATTCACTTTGGATGACTTATTCAGTAATTTTTTTAATTATTTAAATTTACAATTATTAAACAAATTCAATTACATTTTATTAAATTGAAAACACAAAATTTGCACAAAAGATAATTTTAAACTTTAAAACTAATTAATGAATTGGAAGAGCAATCGATTCGGACACAACAGGCCTAGGTTCGATTCCCTTGAAAGCTCTAAACTTAACTTGCTGCACCCTTAGTAAGACGCTTAAATTGACAGCTACATCCGCGACATCGTTCATATAATACGATAATCCAGACGTTAAACTAACTCACTGCACCCTTTAGTATAAAGCCACTCCGTATTCATTAAATCCAACCTGACTGTTTAATAAATGCCTTGGTGACGTTACTGATGACGTCAGAGAAGATCTTTTTCCCGGTATATAATCCTCGACGCTGATTGGTTGATTGTGATAAATCTCTTTTTCGTATTTAGCGTCAGGGGGCTGCCAGACCCTGGAACATTGTAAAAAAAAGAGTAAAAAAACCATGAATTCCAAAAAAACATATAAAAATAACTTAACTTTTTAAAAAAATTACGTTTTCAAAAATTTGGAAAAACATTTGAAATTAAGCATCGGCACACTTTCCCACCCCCCCCTTCCTTATTCCTAATTTCTTCCGCCCCATTTTGAATAAACTCAAGGAAGGAAAAATAATTTAAACACAAATTTCAAAATTATTTGTAAGACTAGATTTAAATTACTGGACTAGATTTAAGATTTTAATTAGATTCAAGTGAATTTCATTAAATCAATTTTTTTAAGTTTTAAAATTTATAGAAACGAGATGCAGGGGGGTATGAACTGTATTGTTATCAAAGAAAGACAGTGAGACAGAGAGACAAACAGACAGACAGGCACACCACATACAAACAGAAAATAGGCAGAGTGAGAAATAGGCAGGCAGACAGAGAGATAGACAGAGAGACACACAGACATATAGACACAAAGATAGACAGACAAACAAACAGACACAGAGAGAGAGAGAGAAAGATAGACAAACTGTTTATTTATGACAGTCTTTGACGCGTGCTCCGCTCTCATTGGTCGACTGGTTGGGTCCGAGCCAATCACGTCGCTTAGTTTTGTTGTATTTAGTCTGGAAGATGTAGGAGCTGATTTATCTGCAATCAATCAATAAATAAAAAAATAATAATAATTTAACATCGCAGATCAGTCCCTAGATCTGTTTGACTCGCTTGGCTCCAACCCACCGACCATTCCCACGTTCGCCCCGGTGCTCCCAACTCAGAAAATCCTCAAAAGGATTCCACGGAGAGGGCAAGAGATGCTGCGGCCTCCGAGTTCCACCACCTGTTAAGTGCAGTGCTGGAAAATCCGGATGATCGCCAACTGTGGAGGGGACTGTTTGAGTTTGGGAGTTGCTT
>JAQIXG010003880.1:0-13885 GCA_034700105.1 Oconnorella tubifera | reverse complement strand
ATATTAAATTTGTTATTAATAATAACACATTTAATATCTCACACGTGTTAAGTTTGAAGATGATAACCTTTTTTTGGATAATAACTTATTATCCCAAAAAAGATCATCACTTTCGAAATAAGTCAATGTTCAATAATCAGTCTGACCCTCCCTAGTGGGGAGGTCAGACTGATTATTGACCCCCCCCCCAATATTAAATTTGTGGCGCCGCGCCTGGGTGCACTCACATAATCTGGTAATGTTAAGAAATAAATACTCTCTTTTATTACATGTAAGATTAATCAAATTAAAGTTAATAATGTAAATCAATGCAATTAACTGTTGAAAAAATAATTATTGCTCTTCAAGCCTAATTTGTCAGAAATTCAGTCAGAAATTGACTATTTAGGAGAAGGGGGGGGGCCAAATAATTATGCGATATATGAGCTTATTTACATGTATCACCACAAAAAAATCACTGAATTATCAAAGGGTTGGTGGGTTATCACTAACACTTTAACATTACACGACAATGATTTTTACCTCCAATGGGGAGGAGATATAACTAACCCATACAACTACTTATACTATCCATACTTTGCTTATTCACTGAATAAATTACACTAATATGAATGGATTTCTATTCTTCGTTTAAAGGAAAAGAATAATTTACATCGATGTTTGCATTTAGGCAAGCGGTCGGGATGCTGGGTCTAGTTGGTGAATGTTAATCAACCAGCTTGACGCACCATACTTTTACCATACCATAATTTCTTGAGTATCTCCTCCCCCCCCCCCCCGCACGTTACTAATATGACTTTCTTTAATTCACATTCTACGTCAATGCAAATATAAATTATTATCATAAATATTCAGAAATGAAAGCTCTACCGGTATAATTAATTCAATTAGGATAAAAATAGCATTTTCGATATGGGCTGTATTCTCTAATGCGTGACACCAACATGCGACAAGATAAGATTTGTTTACACGTCATGACATTTGTTCGCATCACTTAATCTTGACAGTACATTTATGATACCGTAAACGAAAGACATCAATCTCTTCTATCAACCTTTAATGCTCGAAGTTTCTGCAATGACTCACTTTCAGCACGTCATATCAACTTTTTCCATGGTTGGGGAAAGCACATTTCTTTCAAAAACACTTTGTTTTAACTTCTTTTTCTTTGCACTTGTCCCTTCATTTGGGCTTCGATTATAGCTCTAATACACGTCTACATTACAAATTCGAGAAATCAAATAAAAACTCGCTTTTTCTTGGATGGGGAGCACTTTAATACTTATATAAACTGCAATTCAATGCCTATACAGATATGTACTTTAAAAATAAAAAGAGTATTCAACCTCCTGAAATGGCTTCACCGTGCAGACGAAGTGAAGCTAACTTGCCCCCACTTATCAGCCTTCATTCGTTTCTTTTATATATTCTTAAATAATAAGGCTTGTTATTCTCATCTGCTGCCCATGGCATGTAGACTTTGAAGGACATCATTTTAACATCTACTTTACAATATATTTACTGTATAAAAAACTGTAAATATGGTTATATATTGTATTAATAAAATTCTAATAAACTTCTGTCACTTTTCGCTTTTAAGATTACCAGGCATACACAACTGCTGTTGAAAGTGTCTGCATTAAGAAATATCAGATCTTGATTGGAAAGGAATTTTATCTTGTTTATAGATGTGAATGGAAATGAATGAAACAGATACATGAACATTTAGGAAAAGTTGATAAGCGATTCTGAGACACATCTTATAGTCGGCTCAATTCAAGTCATCATTAGCATTGATGACATTTATTATAGGATCATAGGGAAGATAATCTACAGGGTGCGCCAAAAAAATTACCTCCTATCGATTTTCCGATAAATAAGTCAAAAGTATTTTTTCCAAATTTTGTCTGTGTGTACAGGAGGGAATTTGACATCCAAACACCAAATTTCACTTTGGTAAAATTATACCTCTTTTATAAACTTACAAAATTGGAGAAAAAATATTTACTTTTGGCTTAGTTATCGCAAAGTCGCTAGGAGGTAATTTTTTAGCGCACCCTGTATGATATATATTATATGTTTCTCATTTTCAAAACATTTCATTTATTTGTAAGATACTTCAAAAAATTAGTTTAAATCGTTAGCAATCATAATCTTTTAACCCAAGTTTTCATTAAATATAACACTTTATGTTTTTCAGATCCACAATGTTTAATCACAGTCGGAAAGTTGTAATTTTCATCGTTTCACTGCCATTTTGGATCGCTATATTACTTATTTTTCAAAATCAATTAAAACACAGTGGAATAGTGATGGAAAGGCGTACTTTGATGAACTATACACATATTCATATTTCAAGTCAGTCCAGTAAACATGCTCAATGCCAAGAAATGTTTCAGTTGCAAAAGGCCAAAGAGAAGTGGTTGAAGGACAGTACAACTAATTATAAATCTCCATTTTCAAGTCTTCTAAGATTAAAAAATAAACTGTACATCCATGTTCCGTCAACGTGTAGGTTAGGCAACAACATTTTCCAAATAGCAGCTCTTTTGGGAATCGCATTGAGAAACAATCGTACTCCGGTTATTTCAGAGAAAAATTTCGTATTTATGGATAAATGTTTTGATGATTTACCCCTTCTTAGAAGTGATGCCATAGTCAAAAGTAAAGACTCTAATTTCATGCATCTTATGGAAAATATTAAGGAATGGGATTTGAAAAATCCAACTGATCGACTTCCACGGAGAAACATCTCGTTGGAGAGATTTCTACAGTCCAGGCAGTATTTTCGTTCTTGCGAGAATGATTTGCGTAAGACTCTAAAATTTAGGGATTCAGTTTTATCAGCAGCGCGCGAGTTTCTAGCTAACAACACTCCAGAGCAAATGCGAACAGTTAATTTTACTAGAGTTTTAATACACATTAGGCGTTCAGATTTGATGATGAAATATTTTCCCAAAAATATCGAACTCGCTGAATCTGGAATGCTAAATTACTTACGAAGGGCAGTTAATTACTTTCTCAATTGCTATGACTCGAATCGCATTCTTTTTATTGTACTCAGTGATGATCCAGAGTGGTGTAAGAAACACTTAAATAGATCTAAAGTGAATGTGATCTATTCTGAAGGACTCTCTCCTGGTGAGGATATGGCTCTTGGTTCATTATGTAACCACGCTATTGTTACAATGGGAACCTTTGGTTTTTGGACTGCGTGGTTCGCTAATGGGAAAACAGTTTATCCGGTTATAAATAAGATAGTAAACTCAAATATTTTTCCTAATTTTGTAAACAATTCAAGTCAAGTACCTAAATTGCGAAATTTGGCATATCGCTTGACACCGCATGTCGTTCATCTGTAATGGAATTATTTTAACACTGATATCGACAACATCTTTCTTATCAAGCAGATACCAGATGGCTTTATTTGATGTTTTTCGTTGTGTTTCTGGATGCCTGACACATCAAATCATCGATTTGTATTTACTTGATCGTTTGATGCACGTGCAAAGTTATTAACGTATTAATTACTCTTAATTTATCTGAGTGATCAGTGTTCGGTACATTAAATGGTTTCATTTTCAAACTCATTTTATATCTCTGAAAAGCTTATGCGTGTATTTATTACTAAGCTAATTTTATCTATATTATTTTATCTTATTTTGTTTCTATTTTAATTATTCTGTACTATTGGTTAAATTATAAGTGAAATTTTAACGCAATTACTGTGAGGATTGTAAAAAAAACTTGAATAACTAAAATGACTAAATAGTAATTTAACATTATCTTTTAGTATCTCGGTATATGCCTTCAAGTGTGATTTAAATAAAATAAGTAAAGAACATTGATCAGGTGTAGGCCTGCTAACAATTTTAATGATAGAGTTAATACAATGCTTTCTTTTGTATGTTATGTTGATTATTTATTTGATGTATCAACATTCATGCTGAATTTATGAATATTTTGAAAATTGGTGTCAATTACACGAAGTTTTTAATATTGTTGTTAGATCACATAGAAATAATTTATCCACTTCTCGTCGTTTTTCCATGCAGCCTGCAGTATTTGTAAACTCTTTTCTACTCCTAGGATGCTTTGAAATAAAGTATACACCGTATAATAAAGAAAATTGGTATATACATTGTTTACATACTGTAGATGACACAGTCTTCTGTAGATTATATTACAGGAAGATAGCGTTTGTATAGAGAGGAAGAACGAATAGTACGCGAAGGAACATAAGGTTTGATGATTTCAGTGAGACGAGAAGGCTGATGATTAAGTAAAGTTTTAAAAGTTAATGAAGCAAGTTCAAGAAGAATACGCTGTCTAATTTGAAGCCAATGTAATTAATTTAGGCAGTAACCTTTTAACATTAGAAACAACAATTCTAGCAAATAATTTTGAATTAACTGCAGGCGATTGATAAAAGAGTTTGGACGATTATAAAGAAAAGAGTTACAGTAGTGAAGTAATTTTTACATGATTCAACTAATCACGTAGAAATTACTGATTTACTTTGATTGACTGTTTTTCTACAGATTCAAGAAATCGGAGTCCCTGAATTATTTAGTAGAACTATAGTTCTATGAAATAATACAGTATTGACCCCCGTATTATTTTAGAGAACTATATAGTTTTGTCAAATAATACAAGGATTCTTAACCTGTGACCTTACGGTCTTGAATCAGACTTTGTCACACAATGTTCTAAAAACGATAAAGAGTATGCTGAGCATTGTATGTGAAGAAAACGTGATTTTACATTTGTATACTCCAAACAACACATGCAAATTATCACAACAATGTGTTACAATTATGAGTATGACTAATTTAGTAATAAATATTACCAACCAATGTGATGTAAATTTATACCTTCAAATTTAAAACTAATTACTAATATTAGTTAATACAGCAGAGTATTCATTAACAAGAAGTGGGGGTTGCGACAATTATAACCTGTTCCTTCCTTTAGATGTAAAAGCATTGTTTTTAAATGTTAATGATGTGAGTTTAAACATACTGTCATCACTCATCAGTAATAAGATTGACTGTGTCGTTTCCATTGCAGTCATCCAAAACAGTTATACCATCTTTCCACAGACCAACTGCTTGAGATTGATGGATATTTTAAAAGCTCTCTGAGGCCTAAACACCAGGGTTAGAATTTAACCAGATGGAATGTGTATTAACTAAAATATGTGATATAAATCATTCTTAAATTATAACGTTTAATATTAAGTAAACGACTTCCTCAACGCTTTATTATTCAAAAACATATAGTAGGTGAAATAAATATATTAATCCTTGAGCTTAATTCATCGTGTAGACCTATTATAGAATTAAAGAATACAAGCATGTATCGGGTGGGGGGAGAAGGGGGAACAGACAAAAAATGACAGGATTATTTACAACTTTGACGTAAACAAGTAAACAGTTTGTCAAGTCAAAATTCTTGTGCAGTAGACTGAATGACGCATTAATAGCTGCTATTAATAGATCATTCTGTTACAGTCACTAATAATGTAGCTTATAATTGATCGCTCGCATGCTTTGTAAATAGTAGGCCTACGGGTAATTTGGATGATATAGACCTTTTGCAACAATATTGCATTTTTTACGCGAGCACGCCTAGGCCTATGAGCAGTTATAAGTAAAAATTCAAAAATGTTTGATTCACATAAGCTTCTTTAATTGGAAAATCCTTTCCTGACATCAATACGTAGTATGCCGATAAATCGATAGATAACCTACATCAAGGGGCTAAGGATTCTATTTTAACCTTTTCCAGGTAGGGAGGTCAAAAAATCCAGAAAAGAGGTAGACGTTTTTAAGTTATTCACATTTTGTCGCCAAAAATTGCAGCTTTTAAAAATTGATTCAGCACTATTTTGGAGGCTCCTCAAAATCGATGGTTCTGTGCTTCAGTTTTTTCATCTCTATGACTAAATGGGCCCTTATAAACCTGCCTGGCCTTTATTACAATATTATAATTACGCCATAGTAAACAAGCACACAATAAATAAATGACACATACAAAAGCGTTGATCATATGTCTTTAAGAATATTGTAATCCTGTACTATTCTATACAATCTGTATATTATACGGGTTAGGCCTACATGAGTATCCAGCATGTAATAACAAAACTAAAAATCAAACTTGCGAGTTATAACTTTTAACGAACATATATAATAAGTATACAGCTTATCAAATCAATCGAATCAATTTTTTTATTTGTCACAAAATGTAAAAAGAAGCATGAATAGCTTAGTAAAGTTTAGTAAAACTAATGTTTGCTCAAAAGACGTATGTCACCATAATTTTTCGATGAACACATTATACCCTTACATAATACCCTTGCAAATATAAATTTTCAAAATTTATTCAGACATGACGGCTCTATCAGTAACGTAAGTTCAATTTGTAAAAAATTCAGAAATCGATTTTGGCTGTATTCTCTGATGCGTAACACCCACCGTATTGCAATGATATTAATTAGGCCTAGATAAGAATTTCTTTTGCACGTCATAGCTGTCGCGCTTTATTGACTGCTGACAGTAATCATATCATAAAAGATATAAATTAGCATTATTCAGTCAATAATGCACCAGTCTCTGCCTTGCTTCACTTTCTGCACTCTCATGGACGTTAAATGAACATTTTCCAGGGGGGTGTCTAATTTGCTTCCGGAAAGAAAAAACCGTTGACTTTTTGGTTCTCACGTCTTTTTATTGCATTTTGTACCTTTATTTAAGCTCTGGTTTTCTTATTATACCTCAATTATACAATTACATATATCATTCGAAAAATAATATGATAAAATGAAATTTGTTTGGGGGGGTGGGGGGGGAGTAGAGGTGGAGGGAAACTGCTTAAAATTCACTCAAATACATATAAAAATAATTATTTTTCGAAAATCAGGGATCAAATGACCCCTCCCCCTTACTCTCCCCACTTTCATACAATATAGTATACTATATTTTATACAAGAAAGCCTGTTATTCATATCTGCTCAAGTAAACTATGAAATTCGTCGTATTAGCATGTATATATGTTTACAACTGATAGTCGGATCTACATTATCTTTCGTTATAATTAATACAACCATAGTACGTATTTATAATAGTTCGTACGCTATAAATGGTCTACATACTTTTACATTATCTATACAATTAGACCGGAGGAATAGCAACCATAGAGATATACTTCATTGGTATCTTTATTGTTTGTAAAGAAATATTTCTGATTTAAGCAGCATAGACCCAGATTGTTGGTTCTTAGTGTGGTTGGAAGATAATTGCTCTGCTGATCCTATTTCCGATCCACTGCGTGTCTGAGATTCTCAAGCATCCAACTGCTGTTGTATCTAAATTTTGAAGCATCAAATCTTGATTAACAGGTGACTTCTTGTTTATAGACGTGAGTGGAAAGGAAAAGAAAAGATACATGGACATTTATAACGAGTAGACAACGAATTTGTGACGCAATTGATAGTCGGATCAATTGTAGATAGATCATTTACTTTGATGACATTTAATCAGGGGTCATAGAGAAGGTAATCGGTATATTTGTTGGTATCACTTGCTTATTTTTAAACAAGTAATTTATTTATAACTATACAGAAAATTAGTTTTAAGTCATTAACAAACTTTTATAATATTTTAATAAAAGTTTTATATAATGTTTCATGCTTTTCAGATATAAAATGTTTAACGACAGTCGAAAAGTTGTAATTTTTATTGTTTCACTCCCATTATGGGTAACTATATTACTTATTTTGCAAAATCAACTAATCCAGAGTAGAATATTTACACAACAAAGGAGTAGCTCGATTAACGATATTAATGTTCAAAATGTAAGCTGGCATAGTGCAAAACTTGAAAACTATAGTGATATTTCAAATGAGCCAAATAAGCATGGTCGCTGCCAAGAAATGTTTCAATTGCAGAAGGCCAAAGAGATGTGGTTGAAGGACAAAACGGATAATTACATATCTCCATTTTCTAGTCTACTAAATCAGAAACGCAATAACGAACTGTACATCTATGTTTTCGCAATGTGTCGATTGGGAAACAATCTGTTCCAATTAGCGTCTCTTTTGGGCATCGCCTTGAGAAACAATCGTATACCGGTTATGACGGAGAGAGATTTAAAACATTTAGATAAATGTTTTGATGATTTACCCGTTCTTAGAAGTAAGGATATAGTCAAAAGTAATGACACGAATTTTTTGCGAATTACCGAAAATGTTAAGGCATGGGACATAAGCAACCCAACTGATCATCTTCCACTTAGGAACATCTCGTTGAGGACATATCTTCAGTCCAGGCAGTATTTTCGTTCTTGCGAGAATGATTTGCGTAAAACTCTAAAATTTAAAGATTCAGTTTTATCAGTTGCGCGGAAATTTCTAATAAATAATACTCCAGAGAAAATGAGAACAGTAAATGTTACTAGAGTTGCAGTACACATTAGGCGATCAGATTTGTTTAAAATATATTTTTCCAAAAATATGAGTCTCGCTGAATCTGGCATGCTTAATTACATTCAAAAAGCAATGAATTACTTTCTCGATTGCTATGATTCGGATCGCGTTCTCTTTATTGCACTTAGTGATGATCCAGAGTGGTGTAAGAAGAACATACGTGGAGCTAATATAGTATTTTCTGAAGGACTTTCTGCTGCTGAGGATATGGCTCTTGGTTCACTCTGTGATCACGCGATTGTAACAATTGGAACATTTGGTTTGTGGATTGGATGGTTCGCCAATGGAATAACTGTTCATCCGGTGGCAAATAAGACAGTAGAGGCAATGATTTATCCTAATTTTGTGCAAAATAAAAGTCATGTAACACTGCGAAATTTTGCATATCGATTGCCACCACATGTTGTTCAACTGTAGTGGAATTGTATTAACACTGCTGTTGACAACGACTTCTATGTCAAGCAAAATCCGGGTGGATAAATGGTAACATTCTTTTGTTGTGAACTTATTAAATCATCGATTTATATCTTCAGATCAGATTGGCGGCAATTAGCTGATCCCCTGATGTTATTGTATATAACAACAACATCATCATCAGTCCTCCAAATATTAGGAAATTAATATTTAGACAACAGTCCACTAAATATTAGGGTAACAAGTAATAATTAAAAAATCAATGTTCGATAAAGTGCATTAAATGGCTTCATTTTCACACTTGTATATAATAACTAAAGAGCTCATTTATTACAATCACAAATTCAATGTAGTTAAATTGTCAGTTACATTCACTTAAATTGTTACATTATTATGACTTACTGATAAGATTTATAAAAGCCCATAGCAAACTATTGGCTTGTTTTCAAATAGTACTTGTATATAAAGAGTATATATTTATCTTTCTATTGTCCTGTTGTTGTCCAATAAAATCTTAAATAGAAATAAATATATAATCGTCGAGTGTGATTATACGGATTAAATTTCACAAAAACCCGTTTATAGGCTACTTAGAATTTTGATTGGGTATGCGAACGTTCGTCAAAGGACGATTCGTCAACTGACTGATCGTCAAGGACTAATTCGTTAGGTTTTTGATTAGAGTTAGGTTTATGGTTATGATTAGTGTTAAGGTTAGGGTTATGGTTAGGGTTAGAGGTCATAATAATTGTCCGCTATATGAATAGTCTTTGACGGCTATACCGACCCTTTAAATTGTTAGGCGATCCTGAGATCGCCTAACAATTTGCCAGGGGTCGCCTGATATTTTCTGAAAATTAATGTTTTAAATAAAAAAAACGCATTTTTGTAGATTTGCACAATTTCTAATTTGCAAGTTTTTGCTGTGATTTGGCTACGCTAGTTAGTGGTTTCTTGCTATAATTTTAATCATACAACTCTGAATACGCCAAAAATATATCATTGTTGTGTTGATAAGTTATTATTATTCAATTATATAAAAATTGTAACTAAAAAACATGGTGCCTATAAATTATCAGATATTTTAAAAATCAAATACATAAAATAATTAGCTATTGTTTAGAGTTTAATGTGTTAAAATTTATATTGCGCTGTAGCTGTTAAATTATTAATATTGATATTTGATTTTGAAATGACTGTTTTTATACTGTAGTTTAGGTTTAGCATTGTGTTTTTAAATAAGCCTACTTGGCTTTTTATTGTATTTTAATATTGCTCTCTTATGGAATTTTATTTTGTATTTTATTTTTTATATATGTAAAACTATTTACTTATTGAAATATGTAATGTGGCATCATTTAAGTGTTCTTCCTGAACGTATCGATGACCTTTTTTATCATTTATATAGTATTTATATTATTGACTTGCTATATTTTATATATATATGATTAAATAAACGAATAAATAAATAAAAATAAATTATGTATTTGCTAAAAATGAAGCGAAGGAGGAGAAACCCAATTATTATTTTTGTTTGGGTCGCCACAACATGGCGAATGTTATCAAGGGGTCACAGCATCAGAAAGGTTGGGAACCGCTGCTCTAAGACATGACAAGGATAGAATGAACAAGTGCTGTAATGATAGCCATACAAGTGATATAATAAAGAGAATCGTGTAATTTCAACAATAAACAGGCAATTAAAAATGACTACATATCAATATACTGCAGCATATACAGGGTGTGCCATAAATGACCTCTTAGCGACTTTTTGATAACTATGCCAAGAGTAAATATTTTTCCTTCAGTATTATTGACGAGGCAATCCCTGCAAAATTATTATGAACAATTATCATTGTTAAAAGACACCACAGAATGAAAATTGATGAGCAAGAGGTTTGCACTGATTTGTCACAAAATTTCATAAGCAAACCGTATCGGCAACAAGAGATTCTAGGCTCAAATAAGAACAGAGAGAGGCTGTTTTTATTAACTTATTTTCTGCAGACACTGTGGTAATAAAATGGCCTATTTTATGAAAAAATCTGCAAGTTATGTGCCAAAAAACACAAAATTCCATAACTGCTCTATTATTAAGCTTGGTTAAATTTAAAATGTTAAGTTTTTCGTAGAAAGTTCATAACTTTTGAACACATTACGATATAAAGTAAAAGTTGGCAGTTAGATGTCGAATTTCCTTCGTTGCAAACAGCAAAAGTTTGTCAGTAGAAATAACTTAGAAGTAGCTTAGCATAGATTTCAAGTAAAGATTAGTAAAATGACTTTTGCTTATCAGATATCATCGACTTATGTCAGTTTACAATATATAGAATATATTCTACATGAAACACATTAGACCTACCGCAACACACAATATCAGGACACCCACACATCATGGTAATGTTAAGAAATAAATACTATATTTATTAAATGTAAGTTTAATCAGATTAAAGCAGTGATGTTAACGAGACCTTTTTTGTCAAGACCAAGACGAGACCAAGATCATGAGCTTCGACACCAAGACTGAGACCAAGACTAAGTGCTCCGAAACAAAAAAAACTTAGATCAAGATCAAAACCACCAGGTCTATGCAAGACTTGTTAAGGACCACCCATCAATCGTTGTCGTCTTATTGGTACATAATACTATAGGAAATTAAAAAAATACACCATACACAATAAACAGTTACAGTGAATGTCATTATCCTAATCATTATTAATATATTACTAACAAAAATGAAACACTGTTATTACCATCAATTTATTACACCAAACACAATCACAATATAACAAGATGCAACATTTAACACGATGTGCAGTCACAATCAGAGGCTGATCAACATCATTAATATTGTCACACGCACATGAAAATATAATAAGTCAAATGCAATTAGGATTATTTATATTAATTTTTTATTAACCTGTAATAAATAATTGTAATATAAAAATCTAGCATTCATATTAATTAATAATTTGAATGAATATTAATTATACATTACAATTCACAATTAGAGCCAGTGCCAGAAATGTCCTATTAAGTTCAAGTTTTTAATTCTTTATGTCCAGCAGACGATCATGTTTATTATTCTATACATTGTTTATATATTGTTTTAATAGATTTTTTACTTTTTTATACTGTAATACATGAGTCGCCTAGTTTCAAAACTCGCCTATTCCATATTTTGTGTATTTTAACCTGGCCATACAATTATAGTCTTCAAACAAAGCTCTACAATGCTATAATATTTGTTTGCTTCAAAACTGTCATATTCCAGTAGAAAATTGATCACGAAATACGGTGTCAGTTTCAAAACTCGTCTATTCCAGCACAGATTGAGTTTCAAAACTTGTCTATTCCAGCACAGATTGAGTTTCAAAACTTGTCTATTCCTCCAACCTATTACATTGCTTTAAAACCACCACGTGACATTGTCTATGCCACGCTGAAACTAAAGAGCACATAGTGTAACCAATTACAAAGCGTCTTACAAAATTTTATATTATTATTACCAACAACCGGGTTTTCTAATTGGTTTAATTATGTACTGATGCTAAAAAAAATGAGGTCATCAGCTTTTTTCCACATGTATCAATACAAAAAATCACTTAATCGTCAAGCGAGTAGGCTTACCACTAAACTCAGACTTTAACATTACAAGACATTTATTTTTACCTTCAATGAGGGAGGGGTTAAAATTAACCCATACAACTCCCCTCTGCTTATCCACTGAATAAATTACTCTAATATGACTGTAGATCTATTCTTTGTTTAAAGAATAATCCGCATTGATAAATCAAAAGCGAAACAAGAACATACACAAATAAATTGAATAAACAATAAAAATATTCCTATCCTGCCAATGTTAGACTTAACCCGTTGTGGAAAATTGATGACAGGATGACGGGGCAAGTCTAGTGAATGTTAATCATGCAACTTGACTCACCAGTAACGCTTTACTAATTTTACTATGTTACATTCTACGTCAATGCAAATATAAATTATATGAAATATTGAGAAATGAAAGTCTGCCGGTATACAATTAGTTCAATTAGGTTAAAAAAACTAGGCATAGCACTTTCGCTACGGGCTGTATTCTCTAATGCGTGACACCCAAATGCAATAAGAGTTAGATGTAAATTTGTTTACACGTCATGAAGTTTATTCGCATTACTTGATCTTGACAGTAGACTTATGATACCGTAAACGAAATAAATACTCTTCTATACTGATACCTATGCTAGACTTACTATACCGTAAACGAAAGACATCAATCTCTTATATCAGACTTTAATGCTGGAAGTTTCTGCCGTAGTTCACTTTGTTGTCTTTGTGTCATTTCGTCTCTATTTTTCCGTTTATTTGAAGTTTTGAACTTTCAATTGGTTTTCGTTTTATAAAGTTCTATTCACGCCTATATTGCAAAGTTGAGAAATAAATAAAAATTGGCCGTTTCTTGGAGGTTGAGTACTTTAATACGTATAAAAATATTTACTTAGGAAGCAAGTGCTCCTTAACCTCCTGATATTGCTTTACCGTGCAGACGACGTGAAGCTAACTTGTCCCCACTTATCAGCCTTCACTCATTTTTGTTATATATTTTTATAATAAGGCCTGTTATTCTCATCTGCAGACCAGATAGACTCTGAAGGACATCATATTAACATCCGCTGTACAGTATGTATGTTAAATATTTGCTTTATATAAAAATGTAGACATGATTAAACATTTTTCTAATATACAGAATTTAAATGACAGTATAAAAACAGTTAAAGACAGTTAAAACAATATACTGTAAGTTAATGATTTGAACAAGTATGGCAAATAAAGAAAAAAGTGTGTGACAAATGTTAAAACATTCGAATTAAACAGATAAGAAGTGTTTTCGGAAATGTCGTTGTTTGATCTAAACGGGGTCAAGTCAACTCGCCTACTGGGTAACTCGCCTACTGGGATCTCGCCTACTGGGTAACTCGCCTACTGGCTAGG
>JAQIXG010003879.1:0-13887 GCA_034700105.1 Oconnorella tubifera | reverse complement strand
TATTATTCTTATTGTTAATGGTTCTACAGTTTATATTCTCTAGCTTTAGAGTTTCTAGGTCATAATATTATGTTCTATGTTATGTGATATCATTTTCCTTCGTTCACAGTTCGTTATTCATAATTATATCAACAGTTCCAGATCCCAGTTCACAGTTCTATCAATTCTTTTCACACATGTTACTATGAGATGATTATTGTATTTGAAATCAAATCACCTTGCTCGTTGACCGTAAGGCTCTAGATTCATTGATTGTCATCATAATTGATCACCAGATGATCATTGACCACCATTTGGTCATCCTGTTTGTTGTGTAGTTTCTCCAAATTTGGTCCATGATGTCTACAACTGACTTTCTGGAGTTGAAATCCATTATCACATTTGGGCTGCACAAAATATTTCCATGTCTTGCGGAGCCTAGTGATGTATGCATAACAGTCCTGCTATTAGCTCTTCCAAACGAACCACACTATGGTGAATCACACCATATTTTGTCTTCATTTTGGACATATAACTTTGTCCAAATTAATCTGGCCAACATTAGAGACAGAGGATAGTGAAGGTAACTTCACTATCCTCTGTCTCTGATGTATCGCTTTCCAAGTTCTCACCTTTTTTTTATCAGCAATTGACTGTGAACAGTCATTATTGTCATCTGCTATACCTTCAGTATCACTCAACAATAAATCATAAACCTCTCCGGAGTAGTAAAGAACACGGCTTTGCCATAATAAAAAGTATACAAAATTGTCTTAGATTGTAACAATATGTGAAATTTAAAACATTTACATTACTAGAAATTGTTGTGACGATGAAAAATAAATAATATCATATTGAGAATGTTGTTTAGAGAAAAAAGTTAAGATAGAAACAACCCGAATACTGTATTAAAGAATCTGGGGTCAACGCTGACCCCAGTGGTATTTTGCCTCAAATCAGCGCTGGAGCCCAGACAAAATACCAAAATAAAAATCTGAGTATACCATCATGTAGTACGCTGAAAAATAATAAAAGTCATAAAATTTTGACCCCCCAACTAATCTCGTCTAATAGCTACCGCTATTTGAATTTTTGTCTGGGGTCAACGCTGAACCCACGGTATTAGGAGAGTTAAAGCGCTGTTTTCCCTAAATAATTTCTGACTAAACTTGTCTAATCCGTTGACCGTGTATACGTTCCAGATTGATAGAAATTGAGATTTATATAATATCAAATATTTAATATAAATTTTAGAAGAAAGATTTGAATTATTTTCCTACATTTTCTAGATTTCCATACAAGAAAGATTTGTACAATTTTCACAATATTTTTTGAATATTTTTTAATACTTTTATTTCCAAATCTATAAACCAAATTTTACTCTTATAATTTCCCTCCTCCTCTCCCCCCAGGTGGCTCCCTGCGTTCTCCTAACCCTCCTTAGCTCCCTGCTCATCCGTGCCATGCACGTAGCCAACAAGACCCGTCGTCGCCTCAAGTCCCATTCCCATCCCTCATCTAGCCCCGGGACCAAGTCGGGGGACCGCGTCGCCCCGACTAGCGGGGCCAGCGCCGAACACACCCGGACGACGGCGATGCTCGTCGCGGTCGTCCTCTGCTTCGTCGTGGTCGAACTGCCTCAGGGCGTTCTGGCTTTCCTGAGCGGTGTGGACGGGGATGTGTTCAATCATGTGTATGTACCTCTGGGTGATGTCTGGGACATTCTAGGATTGCTGAACAGCGGGGTGAACTTTGGACTGTACTGCACGATGAGCAGACAGTTTAGGAAAACGTTTAGTCATGTGATGAGGAACGCGTGTTGTTGTTGTAGAAGTAGTGGGTATCACGTGACAGGAGTCACGAATACGAATACGGGGTCAACGAATCTTGTTTGATGGATGATTGGAGGGTGTGATTAGTGATTGATGATTGGTGATTGATGATTGGTGATTGATGATTGATTTAGGGGCGTGTGGGAAGGAAGGTTATTAGGGGAGAGCGAGGAAGAGAGAGAGAGAGAGAGAGAGAGAGAGATGATTAGACTCAGTGACATATAAGTCATATCAAAGCTTGTTATTATATGCTGTTAATTATTCATTTATTTATTGATAACAATTTCATTAATTGCAGTAATTATTATTTAGTCATTATAACTCTATAATAATTATATCTCTAAAATCTCTTTATCTCATTGGCGGATAAAGATAGATTGCAAATTTGACAGCACATTAGATTCTTTGTTATTGTATCGTATTTTTGTAGTGAAAAATAAAAATTTGTTTTTTACACGACAAGTTTTTAAGGAAGAAAAATGAAAGAAACAGATAAGAAGAAACAGATTAAAAAGAAACAGATAAAAGTAACAGAAACAAAGAAACAGAAACAAAGAAACGGAAAGATAGAAACGGAAAGAAACAAACAAACAAAAACAGAAAAAAGACAAAAAATGACAGAAAGCCAGAAAAAAGAGAGAAAGAGAAAAAAGATAAACAGTCGCCATATTGTTTACATTTTTCATATAAACTCAGTAATTGGATGAAAGCGAACGTGACACGTGATCATGACGTCACAACCCACATATGACGTATATCTCGTGACGTCACTTTGACGGATTAATGGTCACGTCAAATTGAAGGCGACAGCGTCATCACGTGACAAGAGACGCCATTGATTTCAAAAAACGTGAGAGTTCAGTTTACAAAGTCTATCTTATTTCAGTACACTAATAATCGTGAATATAATATGAACGCGTTTTGTGGAAGCGTGTTCTGAAATAGCCAGAGAATGAAAGAAATAAAATGATATATTATTTGCTTTATCAGAATGTATTTATGAAAATTTTATTATCATAAAATGTACAGACTTAACAGCCAATTAGAACGTTCTTACAAATTCGATTTTTATGATCGTCGATAAAGGCATAACAATTATGTCTGCATCCGTAACCCGTCAAAACGGCCCCGACAAATGAGCCCCCATTGTTAACTCTTAGGGTTAGGGTTGAAGTTAGGATACGGGTTAGATTTAGGATTAAATCAAGGGTTAGTGCTAGGCTTAGGATTAAGTTTAGAGTTAGTTAGGGTTAGGGTTATTGACTGAATTGACTGGGCTGTTTTGTCGGGTTCATGTATTTGGGGCCGTTTTGTCGGGGTACCGTTTACATTGTTTAGCGCGATACTTCAATTTTCAACGTTTTACCCTTTTACAACATTTCTTGACTTTTTAACAACTTATAATTAATGACAAAATATTATTTATAGCACTCGTGTTAAAACTAATTAGTGATCATTATGTTACACAAAACAATTAGCTTGTTTACGTAATTGTCATTACGGATAATATTAGACGTGACATTTAATTGAGACATTTAACTGTGATCAGTGGAATAGCCAGGAATTGACCCAGGGGGGGTTGTTTCTTCCAAAAATTTAATGGATGACCTTTTTTAGGTTTATCACTCATTTTTTACTTTTTGTCTCCATTTTGCTCCGATTACAAGCGTTTTAGCAACATTTATTTAAAGATAAAAAAATTAAGCAAATCGGGACAAAAAGGGGATTTATGCTAAAAACTCACACTTTTAACATTGCAATAAACCTACATTTTTGGAAGGGGGTTACTACCCTACAACCCGCCATAACTTTTCACTGATTGCGATGCACGTGCGTGTTATAAATCACAAGGTAACACCCGGGCACTGCTGATCGAAAGCTTAACCGGCTTATAACCGGCTGCTCGCATCGCGGAGCAACCATGCGTCTCATGGTTGTGACATCTAACCCGGATTATAACCAAAAATCACCCGAGAGATAATTTATAATTGAGTCTAATTTTTAAGCTCACCAAAAAAAGAGTCTTGATCATGTGAAAACATCAAGCGAAAAATAAAACAGAAATAAAGTCTTTTAAAATGAAGTGGAATTCTCGCTGATTCCGTTAGGGTTAGGGTTAAAGTTGAATTTGTAGGATATAAAATGTTAATGTTAGAATCAATATTTTGCTCGTTTATATTAGTCACTACGATTTTTGACTAATTTTGTTCTTTAATGCTTTATAAATATAACTCGCCGAGTCTTTGTATATTCAAATATCGTCACATTAAATGAAGCCTTATTTAAAAAACGCGCCCACGATTCAACGCGAGGTCGTTTTGTTTGCCAAAGAACGCGCCTAAATTTAATTAATAAACTTTTGTAAATAAATTTATTCTCATTTAAATTTGTTGCTAAGCGTCTGGTGAAAATGGAAGATTTATAAAGTTAGTAATTACTTTTTAGTATTGTATTTAGTTAAACCAAAAGTTTAATTTTATTCTTAAAACAAATGTAATTATAGAATTGTGCCATATTTTTATAAAAATTACAATTAAACGTAAACATGCGTTAATTCGTGTTGGTTTCTAGCGTAACGTTCCCTCTCGCTAGATGACGTCGATGACGATAAGACGCGAAGGAACTTCACGGAAACAACGTCAAGGTCGGAACGCTGTCGGAACGCTATCGGAACGCATTGGAGTGCATGAGAATTATGGGGTGAACACGAGCAAAGCTGTGATTTAGAATTAATTGGAAAATATTCGATGATTCATGTTAGAGAGAGAATGTTTAAAATACAAGATTAGAGATCACGTAACGTGACGTCATGGGGATAGTAAATAAGAAGAATTTGATAAAAAAATGAATCTGTAGATTTCGTTGATATAGGCTTGAGTATCAGTAAGTAAGGCGTCGGTGTGCGGACGTTTCGTCAAAGGACGATTCGTCAACGGACTTTTCGTCAAGGACTATTCGTTAGATTTAGGGTTAGGATTAGGTTTAGAGTTAGAGTAAAGGTTACGGTTAGTTAGATAAAATATATTTTTTACTCTATTTCAATAATATATGAATATTATTGCAGCAGTATTGAGAATATTATTCAAAATAAATAAATATATTTGATTCTATTTCTTTATCTTTAGTGGTAAAGTGTTCAGTAATCCACGCTTCAAAAAATCATCAAAAATTCATCACCCTCTATAAAAGCTACCAAAAACCAGCACTGGTATGCTGCTGGTATGACGACTAGGGTTCAATTCCCCGTATAAGTTTCTCTAACATTCAAAAAAATGCCAATAATTTGTTTTTATAAAGTAATCTCTATCATTTTAGTTATTATTCCTATATCTGAAACATTCTTATAGAAATTTTCTTTAACAAGTTTACATTCAAGTCTAACAATGCGCTGCGTTGATTTGATTTTTACATATTAATGGATGACAAACAATGATTTCCTTTGTGGAGAGGGGTCTATTTCCCAATTAACCTATCAATATGACGTGTCAGAGAGCTTCATGACCTTGAATGACGTCACAAAGAGACTTCTGCCTTCCGGCAACGTCGCGTGTGATCATTCGGTCTTAGCACTCGAGAGTCATCGCTTCCGATTGAAAGTCAAGATTGAATGGGTTGATGGGACATTCTTGGGTTGGTGGGACATTGCCTCTCCGGGTTGGTGGGACATTGCCTCTCTCTGAGTTGATGGAACATTGCCTCTCTCTGTGGTAATTGTTCATTGTTGTAGAAAGGTGATCAGTGAAATGAATATTGTCAGCAGATTCAGAAATAACAAAATAGTCTATAGATATTTTGTATATTGTTGTGCAATATAGCGAAAGGGTAACGCTACAAATAAGGGTTAGGGTTGGGGTTATGCAGATCTCGGGAAAGTCTATAAGATAAAAAATGAAATTTTATAAAAGTTGATCATTAAAATAAAGTGTAACACTTTATATATAAAAATGTATTTGCATATTAAAGAAACCTTACTAAAAACAACACAAACACATATTACCGAAATATATAGCTGTTGCTATTGCTATTTTTGTCAATATTTTAGAAAAAAAATACAAAAATGCGACAAAAAGAAATCGCGCTAAAAGCATAATATTGTAGAACATTCGATAGAGGGCGTGAGGGGAACAAAGATCGAGGAACAAGAGCGCTTACTTGACGCAACTAAATTGAAAGCGTGATCTCACATTGGGTTCATATCGATTAGAAACTGAATGAAAATATTATTACATCTTCGACAATAATTGATTTTATTCTTATTTATTTTGTTTTTTATCAGTATTTTGACTTTATAAATATATCTTATATAAATATTTCTTCACTGGGGACGGGGTGACACGAGAGGGGAAGCAAATTCAGTCCGATTTTTGTGATTTTTAATCATTAAAGTGAATCTTTAAGCGAAATGAAACTGATGAAAATGTATTAACTTATGATCAGTCTGCATTTCGGATAAATAAATTTATCTGCATTTTGGATAAATAATTAAATTTTTATTGTTAATCAATCAAATTTTGGAAAACATGATATTATATCTTGAAATATTATAATGCAATTTATTAATAATAACATAAATATCAGATATATTTCTTAAAAAGGGAATATTACGATATTCACACAATGCATTAAATATCAGAATATTTCATTGCAACTACTGCTAAATTTAGCTTATAAAATCGCTTATTCGATAAAACAGTATTACGAGAATAATTATAAAACTAACCATAAAACATTACTCAAATTAAAATTAACATTTCTCTTACACGATACTAATTGCTTCTATTAATTTTCCCTATTAGACAAATGCGATATTAAAGCGTTTATAAATTTTCTTTTATTGTCAACAAATCGCAATTGTTTCATTAAAGTGATTTATGTCTGGTTTAACTGTTCAATTAAAACGGCGCAAAGTGCAATCAATTCTTCGTATTTCTGTCATTGCGAATTATTTCTCTTTCCGGTCGCCGTGTTTTACGGCGGCCATTAAAGACGCATCTGTGATTTAACTAACGTTTGGATTAGAATTTAATTTAAAATTTGGAGACGAACGAAAATTATTTAGAAAATAATTATTATTTGTGATGTGAAATAAAAAGAATTATAATTAATCAAATATAGAAACAATAGTTACAATTATCAAGATAATAACGCCTTGTCGTATTATTTTTAAAGATTTGATATAAATCACGACTGGGATGTAGTCAGGATTTGACTGAGGGGGGGGGGGGTGGTTCCTCCAAAAAGTGAAGTAATGTCCTTTATATGTTATCACTTTATTTTTGTTATCCACATGCAAGTAATGGTCTCGAGATATATGTATATAACGCACATTTTTCATTAAATACTCACAAGGGGGGGAAGGTCTACCACAAAACTAACAAGTTTTTCATTATAAAAAAATACTTTTACGTCCAATGGCGGGGGCACGGTTACACCCCACAAAAATCACAACCCCACTTGGCGACTCCACTGAATCGCGCTAGAAGTTGTTATCAAATTAAAAAAAGGAACTAATTAAATTATATTTTCATAATAAGAGAAATCGTTGACTTTATCTAGCTTATTTATATCTAAAAATGTAAATCCAACTAATCTTTCTATTCTCTTAAACTTTATATTTTTTAACTTTCTAACTATTTAACAATTATATTCTCTATTATATATAAGCAACCAAATAGACTTTTCATTCAAATTTGAAATATATTTCTTTGAGCATATATTTCTTTAATATATTTCTTTGCGCGATGTTTTTTAAAACGTAATTTTTCGTATAATGAAGCGGACATCAGCGTGTTCAATGAGAAGAACAACCGAGTGGTATTAGATTCGATTCCTGCGAGACATCGCACTACATGGTCGCATAATTACTCGCTCTAATGGCTGATCAAATAAAGAGCGAGATGATCAGTTTTTTAAAAGGTCAAAAAACTCTCCAATTTCAAAACATTGCGAGTTTAAAAATACAACAATAATTATATAATTTAATATTATTAAATTAAAATACAAAATCTAGGGGTTTTTAAACCCTGGTTATAATGTTAGTCATTGTTAGCTATTAACATTTTAGCTATTGTTAGCTATTGTTAGCTATTGTTCGCTATTGTAAGCTACAGTTAGCTATTGCTAGTTATCGTTAGCAATATTAGTTTTTGTTAGCAATCACTAGATGTCTTCGTGTAGTTATTATTTGATTCGACAGATGACTCTACAGGTGAGACATTAGTGACAAGTCAAAACGGCTCCGACAAATCGGCCCTGATTATAGATTCTTAGAGTTAGGGTTATGGATCGGGTTAGGGCTAGGATTGAAGTTAGAGAGAAAGAGAGAAAGAGAGAGAGAGAGAGAGAGAGAGAGATTATAATTGTAACATTGTTTAACTATTGATTTTTACTTACAATAAGACAGAAATAATGTTTTGGTAAATTGGTTGCATTTTTATTGAAAATATTAAATTATTTATAACATAGCAGGTGTTATTTAATCTTCTCTCTTCTTTCAATAGGTTTACAAATCGAATTTACTTACTTACAAAATATAATCATACATTAATGAAACTTTGATGATTTAATTATAATATTGGTTTTTATATTGTTGATTGTGTAGAATTTTCAATCTCTGGATACGATCGAAAGTTTGTGCATTTATTGAATTGATAACTGTCAAATATAAAGCAGGGCTGTACTGAATATTCGCTCGTATTCGCTTCGGCGCCGAATAGTGTCTTAAATGAACTATTCGTATTTGGTCAAACAGTTATTGGCCTCTACCGAATACGAATAGTAGAATTAGGTAAATCTTTGTAAGCAACAGACTCAAATATTGTAAATATTAAATAGTAGCCCTGCTGAAAATATTGTGTTTTGGCACATTGGATCACTATTCATATTCGGCCTAATAGTTAGGAAGCATTATTCGCATTCGGTCGAATAGAAAAAATCACTATTCGGTACAGCCCTAATATAAACCGAATGCTGCGGGGGTATTTTCTCTTTGCATTAAACCCTTATGCAAAGCGCGTCTAATATATGACGTAAGAAATTGTCAACAATTTCACGCCTTATTACGAAATAAAATGATACAAATATGACGTAACGAATTTATCATCTGTCCTCCTATCTTTATATAGTTCTTCTTTATATTCATCTCTCGCCACCTTTAGTCAATCAAAAGAATTAGAAACTGATGGCAATAAAAAAATTGATTACTTTTAGAATATCTTAAAAGTTTTCCTTATAAAAGGTATCGATAGCTTCAGCTCGCGATATAATTCTAAAATAACTCTAAATTTCTGATTTAGAATCGTTAGAATTTTATTGTAACAAGTATTTCTGGTTAACAGATCGAGGTAGATTTAAAGTTTACAATTGTTTTATAGCTTTAACTCTGAAAAATAAGGGGTATCGGAATTAACGCAAACGAAAAAGATTAGATGATAAATATCTTACTGTAGTAGTTAACGTAGAATTTGCTAATTAATTATATTATTATGGTATTTAATACAACGCTTGATAATAATTATGCTTGGCTAAATTTTTTTTCAAAATTATATTTTCAATGAAGTAAAGGATACGTTTGCGTTTTGCGGCTGCTGTTACGTTTACGACTTACGTTACGTAGCGGCGGTTTCGGTTACGTTTACTGAAAATTTGTTTTGTTAAATTGTTATCTTAACGTCGATTTTACCGTTAAACGAAAGTTTACGTAAAATTAACGCAACGAGATTTCGTGTGTTATTACAGCATCAGTGACGTTACTTTGATTATTTACTTTGAAATTAAATCAATTAAACTGATCTATATCATTGCTGTTAATGCTAAAATAAATCAGTCATATATTAAATTAAAAGTAGACATTAAACTAACTTTATTGAAGAAAAATAATAAATAAGCAATCCTCTAACTTATTTATTATCTTAATCTAATATATATTTATTAAAATTTAGGCCTACTAATCTCAAAATCCATTAAGTTAAAACGTACATTTTTTTTATCCCCTCCCCCTGTCAAATAAATAAATCATTCATCCCCCATTTTCTCCTCACCCTAAAACCCACAACGATAATCCAATCTATCCATCCAAAAATAACAACTAACATTCAATAACAACAAACATTCAATAACAACATAACTAACATGATATTTTATTAAGATCATGTCAACGTATTTTTTCTTATGTAGGTATTTTATCTTTCATTCGCTACGCGTCGCCACTGTCTAACATCATAATGATTTCCGGACAAATTAAGTCAACATTGTCTGTAAATAAAAGATTTTTGATTCTGCTGCTCGTTTGTGTGACTTTTACTCTCGATGGTTATTCAGCCTGTTTCGTACGAAATTGTCCAGTAGGGGGAAAAAGATCGTCAGTTTATTTCCACAAACTAAATGCTGTTAAATCAGTAAGTATGTGTTACACTATACTTAGAACAAATCATCTTGTTTTCAAAGAGAGAGAGAGAGAGAGAGAGAGAGAGGATGGGGGGGGGAGGGGAGGCTTCTCCGTCTCTTCTGAATTTAAAAATATTTTTAGAAATTTATTTGAGCGTATTTACTAGAATTTTAGTAATGTCCAGATATTGCGAATAGTTTAGTAATAGTTTTTTATGCGATAAATAGTAGCAGTATCGTCGTATTGGGTTATCAAATGAAAGAAGAGACGGTTTTAGACAAGTAAGGCAAGATTAATTAAACAAAAAATGATCCGTCTCGTTTTTATTTTTTAAAGTGAATTCATACGTGCATTCATTATGTGCCCCTTCCCCCGTTTAGTGTCCCCGGTGTGGCAGCGATCAAGACGGGGTCTGTGTGGGCCCCAACTTTTGCTGCACACGATTGGGGTGCAGCGCCGAGTCACGTGATTCCGCGATGTGCGCCCTGGAAAACTATAATTCTAATCCTTGCCAGTTGTACGGGGAGAAATGTCGCATGGGGGACAAGGACCAGTGGGGGGTATGTGCCGCAAATGGGCTCTGCTGTAACACTGGTACACTTTACTTACATTTCAAAAAAGTTTTGTAAGGACTGGATAGAGAATGGGTTAGAGCGCTGGAATTGGGCGAGATAGGTCCAGGTTCGAATCCCGGATAGCTCACTGTTCGTCTAACTAGTTGCACCCTTTAGTACGACGCTTAAATTGACAGCCACGTCTGAGACATAGTTGATATAAAACGGTAATCATGACGTTAAACTTAACGTTAAATTAAAGCTTAATACATGGATTCATTGGGATGTAATCAATTTGTGTCGTATAGAAATATTTATTCTAATTTCGTAAATTATAAATTTTTTATGTAATGTAATATATTAACGTCACATTATAATTATCGTCTTTCACTAAATTGAAGTGACTTTTGTGCTGATGTGACGTTGATAAAGAATTACTTTTCTAGTGTTATCTATATTTATTTGTGTTTGAAAATCTGCAGATTTTTCTGTAATTGTAAATATTTGAGTAATTATTTTACAGCCGCAGATAAGTGTGAATGGAACACCGATGAATGCGAAAAACCGTTGTCTGCTGAAACTTACGAATTCAAACACTGATTCATCATAATCATTTTAATGTTACGTAAATTAGTTTATTAATAATATCATCATTAATTCTTTTATTAATAATAGCATGTCTGCGCGTTGAATATGAATGAAGATTGAACTTTATTTTTTGCATCATTTATTATAATCCTTACTTTATATGAAACTCAAATTTTAGACTAACCTTAAAAATAACTTGTAATTAAACTAAAAATTCTGTCAATAAGGTTCTCCTTAACCTTGTTTTTAAGGAATATTTATTAAAAAGAGCTTGAACTTTTTTATAATTGGAGTAATTTACAGAATTTAGAGCTGTTTTTGACGTTCGACTGTTTGATTTAAATAGTGAATTTTTATGAGGATATTAATTGATAGTATTTCAATTCATAACCTTTATTATAAATTCTATTTTTTCTCGCGTTATAAATAAATATTATTTTTATATTTAAAAACAATCATAAATCAACATATACACAACAAAAACAACCAATTTTATTTAGACACAATGAAATCAACAAAGATCTGTAGATTTGGCATTTGCCGCCATTTTCTTTCCCCTACCGTCCAAACATGGACGATTTCTTGCACTGACATCTGCCGGGGTTCCATAAAAATGTTCCGCAGAAACAGCGCATTCCGGAACAGCAGCTGGCGAACCGCAACTTGGCGTCGGGGACGCAGTAATCCCCCCATCTGGCGCACCAATCCTGCCTTAAAAAATTATAAAAATATATTCAAAAATATTACACGAAGATCAAACTTTTTTTACTTATATTAACATTATTTTTTACTTTTTGGTCGGTTCTAGGAGGCGTACAGAATGTAAAAATCCATATATCGGGATTCTATACATTATTGCAATACATCGACAACTATAGCAATATACAAATGGTTATAGGATGATTCGTCAAAGGACGATTCGTCGATGTACTGATGGTCAAAAACTATTTGTATACCGGATGATTCGTAAAACTCCTAACCCTAACCTTAACTCTAACCCTAATTTTAACCCTAAACCTCACCCCCAAACCTAACCCTAACCCTAAACCTAACGAATATCTATGACGAACAGTCCGTTGACGAATCGTCCTTTGACGAAACGTCCGCATACCATACAAATACCATTACAACAGAATTGTATTTCACATTAGCTAATAATGTCTTATCCTAATAAATTTATCGATTTCAGAAAAATGACTGCAAAAATGTCATCGCAGTACAAATATAGATTAAATTTTCATATTTTCTTATATTTTCTTAATTAAATTCTACACATCCTACCTCGCCGCGTTAATTTTAGCCGGAGGTAATCTAACGCGCTGCTCGCCGTCTTCTTCTGTCATGTAGTACGTCCGTCGACCTTGCAAAAAAAACATAATTAATTAAAAATCTCAATTACTGTATGTAACACATTATTTTAATCTTCTCCGAGTGCATTTCATTTTTTACGTATGTTGATGTGCCATAATTTTTATAGGGGGCCCCTTTACCTGTACCCAATTTATAAACGTTATTTCTGATGATGAAATTCTTTCCGCACCTCTGAATTACTGAAGTTATCTGAATGCATTAGTTTAAAAAAGTCAGATCAAATTTTTACGATATTAAGCTGTCGCGACCAATTTCACTTAAAAATTATATGTTTTGAAAACTAAAAGATTGGAAAAGAGCTCATTTTATATAAGGACTTCATAATCAGAAATATCACGCAATTTTGGAGCGATTAATGTGAATATCTTTTCCTTCATATTTAGACTCACTGACAGTTATATCCAGAATTAGACATTGGGTGGATTGTGTAAAGAAATCTGACGATCTTTTTCCACTTTTTGTATTATTGACAAACGATCATAATGACTAGTTTTCTTGTGAAATCTTTTTAGTAAATTGCAAACTGCTGTCAATTGAGTTGATTTTAAATAGGTAAAATTTTCTAAGAAGAATTGACTGCTGTTTAGCAATCTAAATCCATAAAAACGACTTTTATTGCACATTGCTATAGTTAAAAAAAAACTGAAAAAGTTTAACATTATTTGCATCAAAATTTACAAACAAATTATTTTTTTAAATTTTGTTTTATCTCAAAATTATGAACTGATTCCTTCATAATATTAATATATCTCAAATCCTATTTATAGCAAAAGAATAAAATGTTTTACTAATTGTAAATATATTGACTCGCTTTATATTATTCAATTATTATATTGCAAACTGATTGACTTTAATTAATGCTAATTGATTAGAGCACCAGTTGGATGCTAATGCTTTGCTAATTGACTCGGGCACCGCCTGGATACCACAATCAATCAATCAGTTAATCCACCAGGATGAGCAAATCTAATCTGTGAACCAATATTTCAGAAGTTATTTTTATCCCATTAAGTTTATTAGCGAACAGAAAATTGCTGAGGAATTTGGCGGAGGATTGGAATTTCGTTCCATGAAAAGCGTTGCTATGGCAGGTGATAAAACACGCACAAATTTTAGTCAAACTCGCCTTGTTGACTTCATTATTCATTGTTCATTATTTGTCGCCCAAACTAAATCT
>JAQIXG010003878.1:0-13889 GCA_034700105.1 Oconnorella tubifera | reverse complement strand
GGACTGACTAATTAAAATAAATGATTCTACTAAAATATGGCGGCTTGAAGTGAAGCCATCGCTGGCCATACAAGATATACGAAACTAAATGCAATCAAATATATTCGCATTATGTAGGTCTGTGTTAAGAATGACATCTCTATTTCAATGCATACTAATATAAATTTGATTACCAATAAATTAACAAAACATTCATTACAGCTTATGATTTTCAAATTATTTATTTCATCCACTTTCGCATTTTCACCTTTTTTACTCTTTTTCGATTTTTGATGATTGCACGCCCCTACATGCTGAGGGAATATAATTGGAATGTTGTTAGTATTGTCAATTCCCCCCAAAATAATAATTTGTGATAAATGTCGCAAGTTTTCTTTCTGTGCGTGTCACTTTAAATTTTATAATTGTAAATGTTTGCGTATAATATTTAAATGAATAAATTATTGATTATAATATAAATTAATGAATTTAATGTAGTTATTTTGCGGAAAATTAAAGTAAATATAAATTAATATAATTAATATAATTAATTATAAGATATATAATTAATATTAAATTATTCAACGGAACAATTTAATCGTCTTGGACATTTGAACCTGAATGTCTGGTCACCACTGAAACAGGATTTTAATAAGCTTTATATTGTTTATAATAATATGTAATAGTTAATATCCTTTGACTATATCTGAGTATTTATAGCATCTTAGCAGAACGTCTGTTATAACGTTTGTTCTGTCTCATGTATTGAAACTCTTGTTCAGAAGAGATTATTGAATTTTCTCAACAACAAGCATCTAGTATATCAATACAAATTAAAGTATCTTTATGATTTATGTTGTAATAAAAAGTTCAACGTTTTCTGTAAAATATGTTAATAATTCAAGTATAAGGAAACAAATATACAGAGTCATTTTAATTTAATATACAAAGTGTATATTGTGGCACAGTGGACAGTTTCTCAAGACACTCTTCAATCGTTTACATTCTGTCAACTGAATATTTATTTTTAATACTATTTGAACTATTGTTCAATACTATTGTTTTATCATTAAATATAAGTATTAGTAAGTTATTATTATAATTTTATGATTGTCTTGAGGCCTCCATAATATGCTCATTTTGCAGTTAAACGTAGTCACTTTTCTTTGCAACCATATTTTTTTTTACAGCTAAGACGACTCATTCTGCGCTTGTAGGCCAATGTCCAACGAAGCCTCAAATCATAATAGACTGCGACCCCGGCCTGGATGACGCGCACGCTATACTCATAGCTCTAGCTCACTCAAATGACGTCACTGTGGTTGCGATAACAACTGTCGTGGGTAATTCGACGATAGAGAATACAACAAGGAATGCGCTGAGGATTCTGAAATTCGCGAACCGACTTGATGTGAGTTGGAGGCTGTCTAAATTTTAGATTTACTGCTTAAGTGGCAATTTTACTAATGATCGAAGCATCATGTTGAATTCGTTTAATTCAGGAGCATTTTTATTAGCACTTGTATAAATTGAACTCAGGAGGATTGTTTCAATGTTGTGTTGATCGCTACTGATACAAAGCATGCAATTGACAGATTGTATATTCAGTCCGATTTATAATAAAAATGTCAATAAATGTATAAATGTTGAAAGCGTAGATTATTGGCTTATTTAAAATTTGCCAATGTACGCTTTATACTATATAAATATGACACTTTACAGTGCGATAAAAGACATACGTTGAGTTGAATTTGAGTTTGGTGATTTAGCAAGATTTAGTTTGATTTTGATTAATTATTAGAACGGTTTTTTTATTTTTATTGCAATGAGCCAGATATATAAATATAGATCTTAATTAACCAATTAAATGATAGACAAGCAAAATATTCAAAACATAAGGAAAATCAATCTTAAAGTAAAATAAAAAACGACAATGAAATGAGAAGTAGTTTTAATGTTTCAAATAAAACTGTTTTCACTACTATTCAGATACCTGTCTACCAAGGCTGCGCTCGTTCACTCAGTTATGACATCCGCTGTTGCGACGGTTTCAGTGGTAACGATGGTTTGGGTGACGTCGCGCATGATGATGATGTCGTGCCAGGAGTCCTAGAGGCAGAACTGGCAAAGATCAAGGCACGCGGGCATGCGGCCAATGCCATTTGTCATCTTGCTAACGAGAGACCCGGTAAGTTATTCAAACTTGCTGGTTTCTTATTAAATATTTGGTTTTTGGTTTTAGATACAGGAGTTCAAATGCGAACCCTGTGCTATAGAACACAGGGTTTTTATTCTGTGGTGAAAGCAAGGGGGGGGTCGTGGGGATTATAACCATCCAATTGGAGGTTAAAATAATTTTTTGTCATGTTAAGATACGAGTTTAGCTGTGAAATCCAATTCTGATGATATGTAATACAATTTTTTATGTTGAATATATGCATTTAAAGACCAAATACATCACTGGAAAATTTTGAGAAAAATCTTTCTCGCTTATTCAATTCCTGGCTTAATATAATAGGCCACTTAGCCATACTTTTATCCTTAAGTGAGTACCAGTTTTTTCTGGGAAAAATGGCAGGTCATAAATTTATCTCAAGAAGTACACTGTAGTCCCTTTGTTCAGGACAGTAAATTTAAGATTTAATTAATTTTGTCTAGTACACTTGTGAAAGTATGCTCTGTGTAAATTTAAAGTATGCTGTGTAGACAGTGCATTTAAGAGAGTAAATTAAACATTTGTTTAATTGGAACCAGTGACCATATTAACAGCTTAAAGGATATAAAAAAGAATGAACATATAGCGGTAATGTCTAAAATTGATAGGAAAGGTACTCTTCTATATGCATAATCATTTTTGGTCAATTATTTATTTTAAAAATTCTCAAAAATCTGACTGATTATTATTTTCAATTATTTTTAGGGGAGATGACCCTGGTTGCTCTTGGCCCGCTGACTAACTTAGCCATGGCGGTTTTATTGGATGAAGAGCTGGGTTCAAAGTTCAAGCATTGCGTTATTATGGGCGGCAACACTTCTGGTAATTTTATCACACGTGCTAATTAAATTAAATTCAGAAAAATTTGAATTGATTATCTCACTTAATTTGTATTTGATATAAAATGGGTTAAAGTGTAGTTGACACAAAGAAACTATAATAAAATATTACTAAATAGTTTGCATACTAGTAATTGTCATAATATGGACCAATTTTTGAGAATTAATGTTTAAGTAAGATGTGTATTAGACGGATGCATAATATTCATAATAGGCCAACGGAAAGTCGTAATATTTATATAATGAAAATTATTTGTAAAATTTGTATAATAAACCTTATTAGCTGAAGTTATAAAATTCAGGTATAATGCTGATGAAATAACATAATTTAATGATAAAAACAAAATCAATACTGAGTTGACATATTTTTGTAGTGTTATTTTCTGCTTTGATTAAAGTGAAACTTAAGTTTTTCTCGCACAAGTTAAATTCGTGTAACAACAGATTGAATTAAAATATCTTGAAAAATTTAATTTGGTACTTAAAAAAACAATATAAAATTGCCTATAATATAAAAGTGAATATAGGCTATCTTGTATATCTTCCTACAGTATACTTTAACAACTCCTTTTATTCTTTCTTTTATTAAGTGATATAGCTCAAATCAGTAATTTACGATGTCTAAGTTTCCTTCTTTTATACTCATAAAGAAATTATTTGATTGGTTCACAGGCGTTGGCAATAGGACGAAATGGGCAGAATTCAATTGGTGGAGCGATCCAGAGGCTGTTCACTGTGTGCTGAATGGATTTGAGTCACGTTTAACTTTAGTGCCTCTAGAGACTTGTCTACAGTACACTTTTCCACATGTAAATATAGCAAAAATACAGCTGATTTTAATATATTATATAAAGATATCATGTTATGTTTATCTTACATGTTAGCAATGGGTTACTTTCTGTTTAATCCCTTTTTATCTTGGAGTTTTATTATTATTAAATTCTATTAAGTAGATCTTAAATTTACGGTCCTATACATGGAAGCAGGACTTAGTCTAAGATTTCATGATAGGGGTGACTGAAATAATTTAACAATTCTTTTTAGCTTTCAAGTAAAAATTGAATTTAATCCTTGGTTGAAAAGGGGAGAGAAAAAAATGTAGTTTTGCCATGATTTACATCACAGATAATTTATAAAGGAATCCTACAAGACAAATTTCTCATTTATTTCTCATTTTAACCCCAAATTTTCAATTTTTCATTTAAAGTACAAATTGTTACTAAAATTTGAATAATTTGATAATTGATAATTGAAAAATTGAAAATTTGATAATTGAATATAGACAGGAGAAAACTGTAACCTTATCATGAAGCTTTTACTGCACAGCTAAATGATAAATTTTTCATTTTCCCTTTTCCCTAAATTTTTTAATACTTCATTTAAACTAAAAATTCTTAACAAAATTTGAATTAAGATAATTTAATATAACATTTACAGGAATGGTATGATAAAATGACGTCCAGTGGAAAAGGCAATGCGGAATTTATCCGCCGCATAAACAAAAGCGTCTACCCTGACAACCACAAGGATGCATACGGAACCTGGGATCAACTTGCCATGGCAATTGCCATCTTTCCATCGCTTGCCACTCAAACCAAAACAATTCGTCTTTCCGTAGAACTACGCGATTACGAAAAACGTGGCATGGGTATCGTACACAATTCGAGAAAAAGTCGAGAAATTTTATACGAGAGAAATGATAATAAAAACGTGGAAATTGTGGAAAATGATAAGATGTTGGTTAGTAATTTTACTACTAAAGTTAGTGTTAGTAGGGATACTATGAACGGGATGATTAATGGTGTTGTGGCTGCAGGCGGATGTTCGGCTAAAAATAAGAAGAAAGAAGGGTGTTGTTTGAATCTGGTTGAAAGTATTGATAAGAAATTATACGAGGGGATTTTATTACGGACTGCTGAACATGGATCAAAATAGAATTTTAATTAATCATTAATTATTAATTATTTTAAATAATTAATTGTAATTTGTACTATACTATAACTGTAATGTTTTTAATAAAGATATTATATATTGTTATGCTGTTATGTATTGTTAAATGTTAATATTATACATTATTATGTTGCTAGGACTAGTTATTATTTGTTGTCTACTGATTATGTGTTGTCATGTTGCCTTTGTTGTTATTGAAAAATCATGATATTTAATTTTTAATTCTAATGTAATAATGTATTATATCTATAATCATGACCCGTCAAAACGGCCCGATAAATGGGCCCCGACTCTTAAATCTTAGGGTTAGGGTTGGAGTTAGGTACAGAGTTAGGTTTAGCATTGAAGCAATGGTTAGGGTTTGGGTTAAGTTTAGAGTTAGTTAGGATTAGCGCTAGTGAATGAATTGACGGGGCCGTTTTGTGAGGTTAATGTATTCGGGGTCGTTTTGTCGAGCTACCGTTTGTAATTATTAAAATTGTCTTCAGAATTAAGCAGTACAATATTGTTATACTAGATGTATCTTGTTAGTTATCTTGTTTTTTTAACTTCACCAGTGCTGTAGGCAGTGGGGGGAGGGATTGAAACTTACTCCCACTCCTCAATTACAATAAGTGATTTATAGAATTTTGGAGACACAAATTTTGAGGAAAATGTATAATTTTTTGTGATATTTGATGTTAAATCCCTCCCCTCAGAAGATATTTAGACACTCGAAGATATTTATACCCCACAAAAAATGTTTATTTCTAGAAAAGGTCACCGCAGAAATTATGCAACCCCCACAGGCCTAAATACTAGTTACATTTCTGAACGGCAAATAAGCAGAAATGATATATATTGATAGGCATTACCTTCGACATTGTTAGTTTAACATAGAAAAAATTGATTTAATTTTAAATAATTTAACAAAGTAAGTGTCTATAGTAGGGGCTAAGAATTTACAAATTAGGCTATTAACCATACTAGTAAACTAAATAATATTCCTTGATTGACTTGAAATATTTATTCCTGTAATAGAGCTCGCTAATTATAAGTAATTGCTTAATTTCATAAACCGCAAATTACAATAACAGTCTGATTATCAAATTGAAATTGATAGCAGAAGTTGAATTTCTGAGAACGGGTGACCTGTTTTCGTTATTGTCCTATTTCACTCGTAGTCTCCTACAGAAGATATAAATTGACTTAAGTTTATTAAATGTTTGCGCCAACAAAGAAAATTTATTTATTATACTGCCCTTAAGAAAGCAGTTGCGTAGCCAGGAATTGATTGAGAGGGTGGAAAGTTTTCCTCAAAAATTGGGAGTGCCGATATTTTTGGGTTATCACTCAATTTTGCATATTTAACATGACCTCGCATATTTAACATGACCAAAAATTGCTTTGATCTCCAATGGGGGGGTGGGGATGATAATCCCACAATCCCCCAATCTTGTCAACGCTACTATAAGAAAGAATCACGTGTGTTTATCATTTTATTTCTGTAAATTCAGTTTACAACATATAGCGAAATATAACACTTTTGTCCTGATGTGACATTAAACTTCACTCATCGTCATTAAATTTACGTTAAAAGGGTTTGTAAAATTAAATAAATCCTTTAAATAATTTTGAATAGTTATCGTTTGAATGCACGATATATTTCAATTTGTGACAATTAGACCTCGTGCTCCTTTTCTAAAGAATAGAACATTTAAGGTTAATAATATTAAGGCATGGGTGTAACTGAGAAATTATTACAGAAGGTTAATTAAAAATTGATCAGTGAGGAGGGAAGGGGGCGGAGTCTGCAGGGAAAAGCCCCACCCAGTGACCCAGGTATCTTCAACAACAAATTATATTGTTTATAATAATGCCAACAAGCATTATTATAAACTGAATGCACTCGATAAATTTTTATTATGAATTGCTTTGTTTTTACCCGTGAAAGACTAAAAGAGTGAAATTTATTTTATTTATTTATTTCATATATCGAAATATTCAAATCAAAACAATCTGTAGATCTTCGTAAATCGAAAGCGTTGAGAGATCAAAATTCTAACTTAAAACGTTAAAATCAACGGAGAGATTTCAAAGAAATTCAAAGAAATTAAATCAACATTAATCAACGCAAATATAATTATAATTTAATCAATAAAAACATATCAACGATCTTAATTATTTAATAAATAATTAAGATCTGTAATCATAACAGCTGTTGTGATAGAATTTCTACCTCCCCCTACCCCCCCCCCCCCCCCCCCAGAAACAAATATATTCCATTAATATCATGCTCTGTTGATAAATTTAGTAGACGCGTTGTCTATAATAGAATTCATATATCAGCGGTTCCCAATCTGTTGATCGCGACCTCAACTGGGATCACCTGACAAATTGCCAGGGTCGCCTGAGACCTGAGAATTTATTCTTTAACTAAAAACCGCGTTTTTCGTACATGCACAATACACACTTAAAATGTAAAGTTAAACATATTATTCATTTGCGTATTCATTCTGAAAAATATTGAACAGAAATAATAACACGTTGTGTTGGGAGGTCGCCACATTTTTTAAATGTTTTCGTTGGGGTCGCCACAACTTGGTAAATGTTATAAAGGGGTCACAGCATCAGAAAGGTTAGGAACCGCTGTCATATCTTGATTCTATTAATTGCGTTATATAATTTACAAATCGATTCAAATATCGATGATACACTTGTAGATCGTGTTTAATTCCCTGCACGTCTCATCAGAGTCATTACATAATTAGTTTTGAATTAACTATAGTTATTATTTTATACTGTATGTATTAAATCATTCTGAAATGTTGACAACATTATTGGACAACAAAACATTTTATAGATTTTTATTTTTGCAACAGTATGCACTATAATTGCTCTTTACGACTTCAATTACAATATTAAGTGAAAATAGTATATCGCGGCAGTACAATACTCACACACGTCCAGGTTCGATTCCCGTGAAAGTTGACTATATTACTTATAAGGTCTGCTTGTTGAACTCTTTAGTAATATATATTATTTAGACGCTTAAATTGACGGATACGTTCGAGACTAACATGTAGGCCTAATACATAGTAATCCATGACTTTATGCAAAAACGACTTTATCTACAAATTTCTTGTACTTTTTCTTGAGTTGATGTAAGGTTGCAACACCCGCATTGACAGATATACCATCGTGTACTAAGCAAGACCAATTTTTAAGCTAATTAAGCGCTTTTCAAACTAATTTTTTGCAATTTAAATAACTTATAGGAGGGGCGTCCTCAAATATTTATTACGATAATTGATCAACCAATTATTTTGTGTGGTAAGTATACTTTTCCAGGAGACAAGTATCATATATTACACGCGAATAAAAAAGTGCGGAACACAGTTTGACAGTGCAGCATGCAGCCAAAAATTAACAAAACAAACATTGGAACCTAGTATAAATTCACAAAGTTGACCATTATGCATTAACATCCAATTTTTGTAATTTTCTCATGTAAGGTATACGATTTAATGATAAAATGTTGGGTTATACTTATTTTTTCATCAATGCTTTCATTATTTTAGGTCGCAGTAATTATAAGCTGGTTATTAAATAACTTATATTCAGGTAGGGCGGCGCTGTACCTGAAATTGTAGAGCGCCGCCTCTAATAGCATGAATATTGCAGTATTATGCTCAGTAAATTAACTCATTTTGTCAAATTAATTAACGAGCCATTGTACGAAGCAACCGAATAGCCCTTTTGCACAGTAGGTTTATAATGAAATTTGAAAGACTAATGAAAAATTGCTGAGAACAAAAAATGAAACATGATTCACAAACATGCTATTTAAACTTAAGCATTTATTCATATATTATAGAAATAACTTCGATATTATGTGTTTAAGTAAATTTTACTATTGGCTTTCGGAATTGCTAGAAATTTCGCGAGATGTTTAATGTCACCATTCGAGATAATGATTTTAAAAAAATTATTACAAACAATTAATACTATAATGATGTAATAATATTTGTGATGAATTTAAATTAAGTAGGGCTAATAGAGCGCAGTAGATTTACATAAAGTAGAGATGGATTGTGCAAATCAAAGACATTGTACTATAATAACCTTGCTGTTATATGTCGCGCTCTCGTTCCCCTGTCCCAAGGGCACAAAGTATATCTGGAGCACCCTCCCAAACCAGACTATGGATAAAATGCCTAGGTGTGCCGGAAAATCTTATATGCTTGATTAAAGATCTGCACTCTGGCACCACAGCTGTTGTCCGCTCAGGGGCGAAGGTGTCGCCCTCTTTTAATACAACTTCAGGGGATCGCCAACGGTGCATTCTGGCTCCTACACTCTTCTGTACCGCCATGGACTGGATAATGGAAAGATGCGTGAAATCTCTTTATATCACGGATGTCTTCACTGATCTGGATGGACTATGTAGACGATGCGGCTCTCTTCATACAAGATCCTTCCGGCTGGTCTACAGTGCTCTCATGTTTTGAAAAAGAAGGTATTTTCTTGGGGCTCCATTCCTCATGGTCAAAGACGAAACTCCATAACCCAGCGGCTGGACCGGAAGCCTCTCCAGTCACAATTTCTGGGGAAACAGTAGATACCTACCTACGTTGACAGCTTTATCTACCTAGGGTGTGAAATTACTCTTCCGTCTATTGTAATCCCGACATACATAGAAGAATTGGGATAGCTAACTCAACCATGTCTCAGCTGGACAAGGTTTAGACGCAGAAAGGCTATCTTTACTCATCAAACTGCGTATTTATGAGTCTTGTGTACTATCCACACTTTTATACGGGCCTGAGTGTTGGACCATGCTAAAGAGAGACCTGGACATGAGATGCCAACGCCGCATTCTTAATATTCCCTGGAATGATTTTATCACCAATGCAGAAGTTATTGCGCAGACGGGCCTTAGTCCACTGTCATATCTTCCAGACGTTATAGGTTATTTGGACATATCCGTCGCATGGACCCTGCTGCCCCAGCACACAAAGCGTTGCACCTGGCTATTCGTACCCAGTCATATGATTCCCGACAGACTTGGAAAAGGCCACGAAGCCGTCCCAGGGATACATGGCTAAAACAATGTCTCAAAGACGTTGGCTTGGGATTCGCGAACATGATGATGATGTTAACTCAAGGGAGTAGATACTCAGCCTGACAGCCGGGTCAATTACACACATTGCACAATGCACTGACTGTTGAGAAGCCTTACCGACAGGGCGTCATCTGTTTGCTTTTTTTTAAAAATTGTATACATTTTGTTATTTTTTTTAAAATTATAAATAGCATACTGATACTTACAGTAGCTCGTCTGTAAGGCGCTGTCAAACTTTTAATAACAATAATAGTTATAAAATAAATAAACTTTTATCATCCTACACACATTACACATATATATTAAAAAAAATCCCAATCTAAGATTATTCTTAAAAAGTTAATTTATCATTTTTAATTCAGTGTTTCTGTGATAATTTCTATATGGATACTGATCGTTCTACTCGCACCGGCCATATTTCTAATGCTGGTTGCGCAAAAGATCCAATTACTGATGACCTATACAACTAATGTTAATTTAGACGTCGCTGCAAATACTAGTCTCGACTTTCCATCTGTTGTTATTTGTAATCAAAACTCAATTAGGTATTATTAAGTGTTATAGCATTTAAATTTCTTTATTTGATTTGAAAAAATTTAGCACAAAGAAACTATGAAAAGAATGTCAGCGTGAATGGCAAAGTAAAGGGCGGACCATAAACTAAACCTAACTGATTTTCTGTTGCTACATAGTGATTTTACAAGTTCTTTCTCTTCGTATACCACTATAGTATACTCACTCACTACACCGCATAGTCCTCTTGAGCCGTGGCGTCCATCCTCCACAAATGGCGATTACTTGCTTCTTGTCCACGAAGTAGCGATTGGAATTCCCGTCTCTTTCTTTATTTTTCTAATTCAAGTATTTCGAGGGTGTCCTGTATAGATCCTCCAGCCAACAGGGATGCGTCGGATAAAAGCTTTAGTAAAATATGTGCAGGAGTGTCAGGGTTCATATGGGCAAGATGCCAGAACAGTGCATGTCTCCGATGCTGATGAATCAACTCAGCAATGTATTCCACATAGCATATTATAATGTTATCAATTTGAAATTCTCAAAAGTGAACCACAATTGAATCTCCATTGCTCTACGTTGTATCAGCGCGTTCTGGGGTGACAAAAGCCAATCTGAAGCTCAAAATGAAAATTGATACGCCAATATAAAACTTACTCAGGATAAATTTATGCAATTTAATGTTCATTGTAATCAAAAATTAATATGTTGTCTTTTTCAGACAATCGGCTCTTAGAGACTCTGGCTTATATGATCTTCTTGTCCATGACAGCAATGGAAATGCTGTCCAGGATAGTGACTTAATAAGTACAGGTTATATTACTATATTACAGTATTGTGAATATTATTTCGCTGAATATCTATTATTGTACTGTATTTGTTAAACAAATACTGGTTTAGTTCACTGATTGTTTAACTAAATTTGTCTGTTTCTTTCTCAACTGGTCATCATTCATTGCATGAAATAAAATGTATGCAAACGAAAGCGCAATAATGTTGGGGTTATGAAATAGTTAATTAATTTTTCCTGTGGAGAGCTTTTCTTTTATCTATCAATTTATTATTTGTAGGCAGTAGGTAGATTATATATTGTTTATTTGAAAGAATATGTAAATCATATTCAAAATTTCATTCCATTAACTTGTCGATAATTATGATGAAGTTATAGATTTCATCATAATTAATTAAGTCATAACTGTAACACACCGATTATAAGCAATTTTACGTGTATTGACTTTTAGCTTTTTCATAGATTCTGATATTAGTTTATTTACCTTGTAAGTAAAATTCATAATAATCAAAATTAATCAAAATTATATTAATTTGTCGAGCTGATTATAAAAATTTACTATTTTTCTTTTTGAATGACAGCTGAAGCAAAAGCTTTCATTCGATTAGGAACTAATATCTGCACCGACGCAACCACCACAAACACGCCTGACGCATATTTCGGTCAAAACGCCGCTAGCGAAGCTGAGTGTCTTAATCTGTGTTTAGTCAATTCTCAGTTTTTGTGCAACAGTTATTTGTTACAGGAAAGCGTCGAATCGAATTTTATTACATGTACTTTTACTTCGAATTCAGCCGAAGTGGTATTTTCTCAGACGCAAAAGTCTGCGCGTCAAATGAAACGTCGAATTTTTCATCTCTTTACAAAGCGTTAGAAGTAAGCATTTTTAATTATTCAGTATAATATCTGTATCAATTGCTATAAATAAGCCTATATATTACGCGTGTTATCGCAATGTTATTGTTAAAATAAATAAGTATCCTAAACGGCCTATAAAATATTTCTTAATATACAATTAATTAATGCATAATGTTGCTAAATATATTATTGAAATAGACCAATATTCTTATTCCGTTTAGCTTTAAACTTAGTAAAATTAATTGAAATAATGAAAAATCAAATTATATTAGGATTTTAAGCTATAACTCAGAATTACATTTTCAGGGAAATGTTGTTTGTGTCGATCGACATTAAGTTAATTATAATACATCCTGAAAAAAATGCCGCAAGTAAACAAAACTACTTTGTTTTTTGCGGCATTTTTTGCGGCAAAACCCAGCCACTACTGACTCGAATCCGAGCTCCATTTTCCTACTCCCAATTTCTAGATATTTGATACAGGCTTTTTTAATCATTACAGTCGAATGCGGTACATATTCATGGTTCGAACAAATCTGCTCCATACCGTCAACGTTCAGTTCAACGAATATCTACATAGGCGGAGTGACTCGTCAGATCTGTCGTAGACTTTGTTCTAAAAACTACGACCTGCAGTGCAGCGGCTTCTTGTTTAACCGTCGAGAGAGCGCGTGCACGTTGACTGCCTACACGGGGGAATGGGTCCCTCAACAACTGATGGGTATTTGCTAGGAGAACGATGAGAATGAATTTTACTGGCGACGCAGATGTGTCGGTAATACTAATGTGACATCCAAACTGTTGTAATATTCAGCGATTTGATTTTTATTGAATTAATTTAATCTGTACAGCAACCAAGTAAATTTTATGACAAATTTTCTTTTTTAAAATATATGCTATAAAATACTATAATTTAAACAAACAAAAATATAAAAACATAACAATAATAATTCAGCAGCAAATAATACCCACTTGTAATTGGCTGAACTTACAAGAAAAATCTTAGATATATAATTGTGCTTTATAATTCTCTAAAAATAAGCAAGCTAAGAAAATTTCTAATATTTTATTTGGTATCAGAAAGATAATTTAGTTAAAGTTTGTAGCGCAGTGGTTACAGCTCAGATTTGAACAGAATACTTCAGGTTCGAGTCCCAATGTCTCTTACACTAAGTCGCTGGGTCCAATGAGATTTTTACCCTCATAAGTTTTAAATTATCTGAAATGTGATTAATTTTTTATGTAGATCTTTTTATCTTGATTCTGGCCTTGAAAAATAGATAAACTTTTTAAAACGATAATTCATAACCACAGCTATGCTGTAAACTACTGTTATATTTAAAAGCTATTCTTTAAAATATAAATATGTTACAGTACTTATATTTTAATTTTTTCAAGATTAATTGGCTCAGTCATAAGAGCGGGTGATTTATATCAGATGCGGGTTTAATTGCACGCACTTGAATCACATTTTCCTCTAGCTTGCTGAACCCTTTGGAAAGTTCGTTAACTGGTAACTAACGTTAAATTTTAGATGAGTTTAACGTTAAATGTCAATTTAATTTTTAATTGAATTTAAATTCTAAGCAAACCTGTCACTTTTTTTCACATTCTACAGAAATGCCTTCATTTTTCTGTGAT
>JAQIXG010003877.1:0-13890 GCA_034700105.1 Oconnorella tubifera | reverse complement strand
AGACAGATAGATGATAGATGATAGATACATAGACAGACAGACAGACAGACAGACAGATAGATAAATAGATATATAAATTTATTTCTCAAATCAAATATAACACATAACACATCATTACAAATAACTCTGATTAATTAACCAACCAACTACAAACTAAACTATTATTACTAAATACTAACGAATTAAACGATTACTAATCTAGAACTAAACTATTTTAGTAACTGCTACTAAAACAAGTATAATCACCTGTAGCTTCAGCCACTGCATTACACTCATTCGCAATATTAGATCTCTCTTCACACGTCGGGTAACTATTCTGAGAAAATCTTTGCTCTAAAATCTCAACCTGTGTAGGTCTGAACACAAAACGTTCCCTTCTCGGACAATTAAGAAGATCGGCAAACGCGGGATTAGAAGCCACCGAGCCGAGAGATCGCCGCGCGGCAGCAACGCTTGCCGGAGAACAGCCGGGTGATGTGGAACCGCTTGTGCCGTTTATTAGTGCCGCGATATTAGCCGCGCGTGCTGTCAGATGTTGCCAGAAAATATGAGCAAGATTTCAAATTGACTTTATTGAAACTAATAGCATTACTAAATTACTAAATATTATTGTTAAATATTATCAATTAAAAAACAATAGATTGTTTTTTGATTAGTTCAATGTATTTGACATTGACATCAAGAAAGGAGAAGACAAAGGAAAACTTAATAAAAATAATAGTTATATAAAATATAAAGTACTAGTATGTATTATTTTTTTTTTTAATAACACATACTACTTTATATTTTATACTTATTAGACATTCAATCTGTAGATTTATTTCTTAATAATAATTTTAAAAAATGTGTAATTATTAACAAATAAATCTACAAAATTTAATGTCTAAATTGCATAGCTAACCTTAACACGTCAAAACAGCCCCGACAATTAATTCATAGATTAGGGTTAGATTTTTTAGGGCCTTGGTTATTAAATGAATTTACGGGATCGTTTTGTTGGGTTAATGCATTTGAGGCCATTTTGTCGAGGTATCAAAATAAAGACTTTGGACTAACCGATTCCAGCAGGGTCGTTACGATAGGATAAATACCACTTTTGTATCGTTTTACGACTTCGCTCTGACATGTCGCTAAAGTCACCTTTCATATAGCGACTTACATAAGTCTGGCATATACCTACGCAATACAAAATATAATATTACGTAAATGCAATAAAATATTGTATTATATTACACTCAGTTCAGTTTAATCTTAACTGAAAAGAATGAAAACTAAGACACACTGAAGATATAAGCATGCAATTGATTTAATACATTTCTAAAAGGTGTAACAAATTAAAAACTAATACAAATAAATATCAAGAACTTTTTCTATAATAATTTTATATAATAATTTTATATAATGCTTTAATTTAACTTTTATAATTACACTATATCGTGTTACCGTTACCTTATTACATCTAAAACTAATTATAAAAAAATTGTCATTTATAACGATAATGTATCCTTAGAGAAATTATCAACTTTTTAAAATAAATGGTTGGCTCTCATATCAACGTGACATTGAAAGTCTAAGAAACTTAAATGTATACACAACTTCGATATCATCTTCCAATGATAACAAAGAATCAAAACTTCAGTTTAAAAGTTATCATAAAATATTTCTCACCAGCCAAGCAAGCCACCTGGTGTTGCTTGATGCTGTTCTTTGCTACAAAACATCGGATTTCTTCACAACACGCTGCCTCTCCCTGACTGAATGAAAAATTGACTCAAATTTAACAAAATATAAAAAATTAAACAAACACAGGCTATCATACAGATTAGGTGCCTAAATTCTGTTTCCATGCGTTTTATTTGCAGTTAAGGATTAGGGCTAGTAGTTAGGGTTGTTAAATATTATAATGAACTGTATATAACCCTAACCTTAATGCCATAATCCTAATCGTAACATCTAACTGCAAATAAAAAGCTTAAAAAAAACAATTTATAAGCATTTAAACTTCATAATTACCCAACATAATATCAGCTTGGATATCTAACCTTTACAAGCAAATTATATCAAGCAAAAGAATAAAATCTTGTTATTCTTACTGCATTAATTACAGTAATAATTATACCAAGCAAAAACATAACATCTTGCTTGCTGTTATTACTGCATTTAGTAATAGAACAGTAATGGTAAATCCAAATTGATTTTTAGAAAGTAAATCCAAACCTGATAAAATCAAGAAATTCCTGTGTTTCCACTTCTGGAAGATAATCCATTAACTGACCCAGTTTTGATGACTCATTAACTTGACCTACTTTTAATGCCTCATTGACTTGACCTAGTTTTAATAAATCGATGATCTGACCCGGTTTTGGAAACTCATTGACTTGATCTAGTTTCAGCGAATCATCGGCATTGTCTTTAAGTACGAGCGGTATTCGAGAAAATTCCTGATTGCTTGGATTTGAATCTACGGACAAGCCATTGCTTGGGGGTAGAACTTGTCCAGGGAATGTCCCCCCTGGACAGGAAGCAGAATTCTTTTGCACGGAAGCGATGTTGATAGCTAACTGTTGTAATGCCTTAGCGTGAAGTTCCTTTAAAAAATCAAGATGTTTATCAAATACAAATCAATTAATTAAAAAAGATACATTTTTATTTAATTATATAGCGAAATGTAGAAAGGTTTAAAATTCAACGTCTTAATTGCAAAGCAGTGAACAATAACAAACCAATGCAACAGGAATGTGATAGAGTGTTCCTAGTTCTTTATCGAGTCGATCGTACATTTCAAATATATATTCTACTTGCTGTTTTGTGATGCCACTTTCACGCAATCTCTTAATGAGAGCCAACTGCTCCATAGTGTACAAAGGCTCTCGAACATTCACCGGCATTGTGGCATATGTAGATCAAGACTCAACAAATTTAATCTAAAGAGAATTTAGAGAACTGCCTAAACAAAATACAATAAAAAAAGTAAATTAAAGATTTTAACACAAGCTGTGTAATTTTATGTACACGAGTTATGTAGTTAGCTAACAGAAACATTCATATATTTTAAGACAAGAAAACTGACAAATGAAATGATTTAGCTTCAATTCAAGTATTCTTAACCTATAATTATATGTTATTTAAATAATATGTAAAGCAGATTGAATTTAATGACACATTTCTAAATTTCGCTTCCCCCGTTTAGAAATTGTTGTTATTTGGCTAATTCACCTATATCAATAAGATTTCAATAATTTAATCTTAAATTAAAACAAATTGATTCAGAAGTAGAACTTTATCAATTTAAGAGTTTTAGTAAAGGGTGCAGCAAGTTAAATCCTGAGAAATCAAGGAAATCTAATATAGTCAGCGCTGAAATCCTTAACAAAACCCGATGAATAGCTTTCTTATATAATATGCTACAAAATATCTTATATACTAAAATTAATAATATCTATCTATTGTATTTTAAATAAAAGCGAATAAAATTATAATTAATTCCATGAAAGGGCAATTCTTCTAACGATCTATTTTTAAAGTTACTTTCAAAAATATTAAAAAATAAATGTAAATATTGCTTGATAAAAAAAACAATAAAAATTATACTTTATTGGTACACACCCATCTTATATCGATGTGGAGAAAAAATGTGTGAAAATAAAAAATGAGTTGTAATTTTAACTTAACATTAACATGAAATTAGAATAAGATTGTAATTTTAAATTTGTCATGAAAGCTATTTTTTCTAACTTTCTCATAATTTCTTTTATTGCAACCCCCTTGCTTCAGCGCCAACAGTTAATATAAGTACACTATAAATCAGTTTCTGTTAGAAAAAGTATAAAATTTAATAGTACTCTATAGCGTGTAATAAATTTTATACTTTTTCTAACAGAAACTATTGACGATATATCGTCAATAGCTCTGAGGTAGGCTACAGTAAATAGATTTAACTTAAAAAATGACCAAACATTTTTTTGCTGTACTCAGATTAATTAATTAATGGAATACTTGACCACAGTATATTATAATGTAGTAGGTGCTGTCATAATGAATATATGTTTTATAATAAGTTTGTGATAATTGGAGTGTTACTAAACAATTAGGACTTGCCGTTACAGCTTAAATTTTAACTATCTTCATTATTTGCTTGAATATTGTTTAAGCATGATCCTGGTTGAATCACCGATGGATTGAATATTGTTTAGGCACGATACTTTCTGTAGTAACTTGATATCAACGTGCCTTCTAGTTATTAAATAATAATCATTACTAATAATTGCATGTCAATGTATGATATTAACCAATTTATTTAGTCGAAGTATTTGCTCTATCCAATTATCGTTTAAAACAAAACGATAATGGTGAAAAAAAACATCTGGTCTGCTGTATGTTTAGCTAAGATGTGATCACTGGTCTTTCTTACAATCGAAGCGAGCTCGTATTCAACGTGATCAGAATGTTGTCTGTTACAATCAATAGTCATCCGAGAATCCCGTTGACATTGCGCAATGATTATCTTTAAGTAATCTTAAATAATTCTGACTAGAGTCGAGTCGTGGACGGAATGTTATCGATGATTTTCTACAATTGTTTGAATTTGTTTTCACGGAGTAATTAGCGGATGTACGACGATTCTGCATCAGTGTATCGATGCGCGATTAACAGTCAATTGACAGCATCGCGGTATACACAACACTCAGTTTACGATATTACAAATTATAATACTGTCAACTATTAGAAAATCGAATGTAGGAAAAATAATGATAGAAAAATCCTATTTTAATAGAAATATGAAGAATTGGAAAAGGATTGGTAATTCTAAATCTGAATTTAACAAATTATCACTTTGAATTTTTTTGTGCATTGAAACTGAAAATAGTTGTTCAATTAAATAGTAGTTCAATTATCAAAACTCAAGTTATTGTATTTTGAAAGTACATAAATACTACAAATGCCTATTTTTTAATAATTATATTTTCTATAGTTGATTCTTTTAAATTTCAAATATAAGTTAATAGTGTCACTGATAATCATGGTCTTCGTGACTACGATTATAAGACTTTATGATTATAACTATAGTCTTAATTTCGGCTCTTATTCTCTGTTAAATTCCCTGCTTCTCGTAAGTTTAGATTAAGTATACATCAGCCGATTAGTGTATTTGCTCTCTTTGCTCCGCTTTCAATCGTTATTCAACTGGATTCATGTCCAATCAGCTAATCAAGCGCCACTTGTATAGATAAACAATACAATATAACGGTCATATAATGAGAAAGAGGGTCTGTTGGATGGGTCAATTTACGACGACATGATCGATGAAGAATATCAATAGGAAGTATTATTATTTCATTGTTTGTTGAGAGGTTTAAAATCCAGCTAGCAATGTTAAAATTATCCGATGTTGTATTATCATGTTCAGGATTAGTAATTTATTATTTTGAAAAGTTATATTTGTTATATCAATTTAGAATTTAGAAAGGCACACATTGGTTAATATTTGTATGAACTTATTGCATAAAAAGATCGAGTATGGGTGAACATAGTTTATATATTATAAGGTTATAATCTAAAGCATTCTAAAGTGTTTGTTACTTTTAAAATTTAACTTGATGAAATATGGTAATTCTAGGTAAAAAACATATTATGCAGTATATTCAACTCAGTGCCGGTAGTTTCTTCAGTTTGGTTTCTTTAGTTAAGGACGGGATAGATTCTGTGAAATAAATGAAATTTAGGATAAAGTGTTCCAGGGCGATTCGTCAACTGACTGTTTGTCAAGGACTATTCTTATAACGGACGTTTCTTATAACCCCTAATCCTAACTCTAACCTTAACCCTAAACCTAAACCTAATCCTAACTCTAAACCTAACAAGTATCCTTGACGAACAGTCCGTTGACGAATCGTTCTTTGACAAAACGTCCGGCTACCGGATAAAGGCCTAGACAATGAGAGTCATGAGATAGAGTTATAATAGAGTTTTTGTCCCTGTCAATATTATAAATAAAATGTTCATTTGTTTATAGTGCTTTTTGAATTTAATCTTTCTATAGACAAAAAAATGCAATATAATATATAATTCAACTTGGTGAAGTTTATTAGCTACATAAATTACAACATATACAAAGAGAATAACTTTATACTGTATATGCAATTCTATTTTAAATATTTAAACAAATATGAAAACAAGAGTTTGAGATCAGTTTTTCTGATAATAAAACATAAGCAACATTTTATTATTTTACTGTTTATAATGCTAATTACTGCGATAGCGATCTAGATATATAGTAAGAGAAAGAATTATTATTCAATTCAGGGTTATCGAATTACTCTCACTAGAAAACAAGGTAGAGATTCTATTTTCAGATTTATCTTGAAAAACTGAGGATAAAATGTTCGAATCTTTTATGGGGGCCGCAGCAGCTGCCGTTGCTTCGCGGTTGCTAGTTGAATTAGCTGATAACAATTCACGTTCTTTAGAATTTCGCCATTTCATTCGTCTGTTTTGAAACCAAATCTTTACCTAAAATATAGAATTAGAGAAAATAAGCCTAGAAATACATAAAATAAATAAAGTTCAATTATAATCAAAGTTGTAATTTAAATAAATAACTTAAGCCGAATTGCAAATTGTACATGTAAAATCATTTAGACGGTTGCTAAAAGAAATAACAAAACTATCAAAACTTTAAAATATCAAGTAAAAAATCACAAATACGCAAAAAACATAATTCAGTTAAAGTGTGTACATTATATAATATTAAAATATCGAATTACGCAGTAGTATATAAAATAACGTTGTCAGATCTAACACATTTAAGAAATCTATTTAAGAAACTATAACATATCCAATGAAAACTATTTAGTTATAATCATCTGTACACTGGCTAAATCATTATCATAATATATAAATCATTATCATAATATATATAGATTTTAATTCACCAATCAAATGGTAGACAATTATAGTACATAAAAATAAAAATCAAAGTACAATAAATAAACGACAAAAATAAAATAAAATTAAATATGTATCATTATCATAATATATGTATCATTATCATAATATATGTTCAAACATGAACTGTGCCTACCTGAGAATCTTTAAGCCCGAGTTTGTCAGCCAGTTTTTTTCTGTCCGGTTTACTGATGTATTTTTGTTTCTGGAAAGTTTTCTCCAGTCCTTTGCGCTGGCCGTCTGAGAACACTGCTCTGCGTAGCATTCCTCGTCTCGGTTTACCTCTCAATCCTAACCCTCCGACATATGAACCCTCACCCAGACCAGGTAGTCCAGACGAGCATAACCCTAATTGTCAAAAACACCAGTTGTGATAAAAAAAATTAATTAAAGCATAAATTAAATTGAGAAAAACACTTGCTTATTGAGGAAAATATAAATACATTTTTTATATATTTTTTTCTTTACATTTAGTAAATTTGCTCTAGTTGGAAGATTCCATAAAGTTTTTTTTTCAAAAATATTTTTAAATTGGGAGAAGCGAAAATCAATCTCACTTGTGACATGTCCCTTTACTAATAAATCGGTTATTTAATGTGGTATTTTAAGAGCAAAAATCTGTTTTATTAAAAATATGGGACATTCTCGTATCTTTAAATTTGAATTTTGACTCCTGATGAATTATATATGGAATTCTCTTATTGCAGTAACTCTTGAGCTAACTTTAGCAAAAAAATCTAACTTAACAAATTTAACATACCAGAAGCGAAAGGATATCTAATACATGACGTGTTTGCAGTCATGACGTCATGAAGCGCTCGTGTTCGCTGATAAACGTCACCGGTGTTGACGAGTTGCATGTTGCGAAAGAAATCAGAGTTGTCAGTCTTTCTGTTGAGCTGATATTGATGTTCTGCCCATAAACTTTCTCGCATGTAATCTGTTTTTTCTACTGGGCTATGATGGCAATCAATTGATCTTTGATTCGTTGTTGAAATGACAGCATCAGCGGAATCTAATATAAAACAAGATAGTGTGATTTCGTTTGATTGAACTTTAATTTAGCTGTGAAATTAATCGCCCGTGAGTCAAATTAGGGTAAATTTGCCACTCAGAATATTATCAAAATGAATTTAGTTGGATTACATATTTGTATTTGACAAGTAGTCATATTGTATTGGATAATTCAATAAACGAATTACTTTCATATCATTTTTGCTTCTGTAACGTATCTTCGATTTATAAGCTTAAGTTGGAGCTTAACATTAAAAAAATTCTAAAACACTAAAAAAGTTAAGCCAATTCGTATTTTAAGGGCTCCCTCAATTTTTTTCTATGTTTTAATTCAATGCAATAGTAGTTAGAGAGAGCAATATAAGAACAATAACGGGATCTGAGCGAAATTTTTGTAACTTTTCATTTCAAAGTTATATACATACGAAATTTTCAAGTCTCGATGTATACATTCTGTTTGCCTCAAATGCTTGATTCAAAAACGATAACCGAATATATTCTATGTATTTTTATCAACCAAAATAAATAAAACAATATGAAATTTAAATAGAAGTAATATCGTAGCATACAAATATATTATCGATTTTTCACATGCAGATTTTAAAGCGTTGTTTTTATAGCTATATAATTGTAATGTTAATATTTTAGATAATATTTTAGATAATTCTTAAATGTTCTGTCGAATCTGAGATATGTAACTGTTAAAGGATTAGCTGACTTATTAGTATTCTGACGAAAGTTTTATAATAACACTGTCGGTGTACTTGAACATCAAATATAATGAATCGATAATCTCTGGTTTAGATAATCTACAGCTTGTACTTAATTGTCGTCAGAGCAACTGATATGTAACTCACGTAGGCATGACACGTTACTACAAATCCTTTCAAATAATAATGCACGCATTGTTTACCAGCTATTATTACACTACAGTAAAAATGTTCATACTTTTTATTCTCGGCACAGTTTTTACAAGAAAAGGATTATGTAAAATATATCAATATGTTGTTAGTAATTACTTGACGCGTTTATAAATTTTGATAAAGATATGGGAATATTGAAATATATGCACTGTTTAGAATCTATGAACCAAGAATTTAGTGTATTTGCAAAATTTATCAAAATTTAGTATTTACTTTATTGCTCTATGCTTCGTATCACAAAATGCATTTACTATACGAGTAAATTGTCGTTTAATGAATCCTTAGGAAAGATTCGAATTGAAATTTTATATTACAATAAGATATATTATTTCAAGTCTAAGCAAATCTATTTAAATTTTCTAAGACAACGTTATACACTCTTTATACATATATGTATATAATAATAATATTATATTAAAAATTCATTAACTTATAATACGATTAGGGCAACACCCATGATTTGCAAAAACAAGAAAAAAACTTAAGAGTTTATAATCTAATAATGTCGGCTCGTTTCTTAACTTTCTTTCAAGTTTCGGCTTAATAATATAGTTCATTCTACGCATAGATTCTCAACTTCTAAGTGATCAATATCTTTAAATAACCAAATTGAATTATCTTCTCAACTATCAAAACTAAACAAGCAAAGTTTACACAAAGACGAGATTCTATAATGAAGTCAAATATGCTCAATCTCTCACGATAAGCCGCTTAATCACAACTAATTATTTTCAACTGTAATCCTTCGACTTGATCCTTTATTAACTTGATTTGATCTCGGAACGTGTTGTAGCATACGACGTCAGCTTATAATGTGCAATCCACTTGAGCTAAATACACGTTGTACAACGGATAACAAAACTTATCCATAAACACCTGCATTGTCTCTGACTGTCAAAGAAAGATCGGCAAAATTCAGTCAACAGTGATTGACTTATATTATAGCGGAGGAATTATCATTGAAAGCGTGTGTCGAGCAAACAAGGAGTTATTAATTAAAGGCCGGTCAACTGTCGCATTGGCCTACTGTGAAGGATTGAAGATGCGTGATTGCAATGATTGAGTGGGTGGCTAACAGTGAGCGGCAATGAACTGCGGCGTTAAATCATGCGATCTAGCATGACGATCAGTTTCAAGTGATATGCACTCTTCAAACTTTGGATAGCCTATAGCGAATGTTTTAATATTACTTGAAATGAAGATGTGACCGAGCTTATTTTTACTCTTGATTGATTGTTTTTCTTAATAACAGGGTTTGATTATTCTTAAATAAATGTGAAATAGCTAAATTTTGACAATCGACGTGTATTGTAATAATATTCATTAATTTGGTTTTTTTTTATTAAATTTATGCATTAGATCAAGTTCATTGGAAAAATAGCAAAAAACACTAAATATCAAGCGAAGTGAAGACATTGAAATTGTATCACAGTACATTGCTACAGAAACTTCAAAATTAACTTTTAAAAAATAATAGTTGCATGAGTACTTCATAAATCAGTTTGAAAAATAATTATTTTGTAAGGTCGATGACCATCAGGTCGCAACATTGCATATTATGCACAGTGTCCCTTTCTATAACATTACAAACAGTAAAATTACAAATCTATAATCTTTCGCACAATCAAGTATATATATTAAAACATCAATTTAAAAACGTATTTAATATTATGCAACACGTCGAATATTTGTATATCTTTAAACTTAGATATTTTAATCTATAGACATTAGATAAGCCTAAACATTTAGTTGTCTTTTTAGTCTTTTTTTAACAATAAAACAATGATTTGTATACTCTCCTTAGTATAAATAGCTAAATCTATCGACCAAGAAACTTCATCACTTGGATTCTAAACCAAAAATTTGTGAATCCAATTAAAGTGACAAAGTAACATTGTGATACAAATTATTACTTTATTTATATTGTCAAATTAATCAGCAATTAATTTTTGTATAAATTTGCTTAATTTGAAATTCTATTGAATGTCTATCGCTTTTTAGCAGGAAAAATGTTTAAATGAATATGATGCATGCATTTGCAATTTCGGTATAATTCAAGATCATTCTTAATTTCTTATAACGCAAACTTATAATATTTACTTACTTCTATTCCCACTCTGGGAACATCCCACAGTAGAAGATAAAATCGCTTGTACACTAAACTTCAACAACGAACTCGATGATTGAGTAGTAATCGCCGAATTAATCATTTGCTCGCCAGCAACAGGTTTCGAATCTTCTGCTAAAGAATCAACAACATCCATAGATAAGTTCTCAACCTCTTCCTCTAAAACAATCGACTCGTCGTCTTTTTCCTCGGACTCTTCTCTCACCCGACTCTCTGGTCGTTTGCAACCAACAAAATCTGATCGTAACCAATTTCCACATTTTGAATTGAAAACATTTAAAGATGTTGCTAAAAGCGGAAATTGAGAAAAATTAGGAATAGGAGTTCTGTTGATAAAAGTTTTTTGAAATTCTTTGAAGTTAGATTGAAATAGTTCACCGTAAGTTGGAGATTGTAAAGAAGCAGTTGGAAGTCTGAAGCAAGATTCGGGGAACATTGAAAGAAATTGAGATCTGCCTTTGATTAAGGATTGCATAAGTAAAAAAGATGAATCGATATTTTTGGGTGAGAGTAGACGCTGCTCGTCGCTGCAAAATTGTCTTAGATTAAAAAATGGATTCATTCTTGAATTCGTTTTGCTTGTTATCCTTTTATGTTATATTTCGTTATCGGTATATTAAAATCAGACGATGACTAAAAATGTTTTTAATGCACGGTCAATAATTTTTTCAATATTTCGTCAAATCTTAGAAATGTAGAATATATTTAATAAGTATGCCCTAATTATTAATATAAAGCTTAATTATATTGATTCGCTACCTTTATATTATCATATTTTTAAAATAACGCTTAAGTTATTACAGAAAATAAGCCTAGAACTACACAAAATAAATAAAGTTTAATTTTAATTAAAGTTTGTAATTTAAATAAACAACTTAAGCCGAATTGCAAAATATACATGTAAAATATACATCAAAATATACATCAACAAAGTTAGCGATGCAAATCGGAATCAAAGGACTATGATAACTTAAATATATAAATCATTTCTTCATATCACAAAGCAATAATTGAGAGCAATTGACATTATAATACTGCCATCTTATTCAACCAATAGAAATGGATGAAGCAATGTCGCAGATACTCGATTGGATGATCATCAAAAGAACTAAAACTAATGTAGGCTGAGGATAAGTATTATTGGTTAGAAGATCAATTGTGGGTGTGGCTTTTGATCATTTGTAAGAATACAAAATATAAACGCAAATAACAGGATTTTCTAAAGACATGATATTAACTTAGTGTAATATTGTTTGCAAGAATCATTTTAGTTTTATTTATTATTCTATTCAGGACTGAATCATTTTACTTATAGTCAGTTCTAGTTCCTACAAATCTTTCAACTTATAGTTTTACTTCCAGAAGTTAAATCATTTCAGTTTCATTTATAGTTTTTTAGTTTCATTTGCAGTTTTTAAAATCATAATTACTACTACTTATAATGAAAGTTTCATATTGTTACTAAATTGTAAAAGTTAGACAGCATGTTATTTAGTCATATTTTATATTTCAGTTAAATTATTGTGAATACAGCAGGAACACTGTTCTAATTATAGAATTATTTAATTCAATACCTAATATTTCTTATAATTTTCATTTTGTACATTGTCATAACTATATCTTTGGCGCGTTTGATTGAAATAAGTATACTACTACCATAATCTGATAAATCTCCTTTATTTCTACTCGTGCTTTTTTGTTATTTTGTTCCTATTTGCCATTGTATTGGTTATTTTAAAGATAAAGATTTAGTCAACAATCTCTAATAAGACAATTCATCAATAAAACAACTATCACAGTTTATATATACACTGTAGATTTTTATTCGCAACACACGAGAAGTTAATAAGAAACAAAGTAATATAACATAAATAATTATTATAATCAATGACGCGGACAATTAATGTGCCAATATTTTCGTAATTTTTAAAATATAGTTCGTAATTTTTGTATACAGTTTTAGTTGAAACTAAGTATTTAAAATAAAGATAATTTACTACAGAACTGATTAATTACTGTAATTATTTAATCCAAATTTTTATTACACTTTGGAATAAATCGGGGTAAATAATTTATAAAATTATTACACTGTGATTTTAATACTGTAACTAATACAACTAATACATAGTGAATCTATGCATATTAAATTAACTGAGAAATTATCAAAAACAATGAAACAATCACACGTGTAATATGCATCACTGAAAGTATACAAGTGCAATATTCATCATTTTAAACAATTGCAGATAGTCAACTTAATTCAAAATAGAAATAAACAGTTTCTATTAACTGTATTTATATTTATATTAAGATTAATTGGTTACAACTGCATTCGTTGAGAAATTCTCTAACGGACAAAGATGTGCTCAAGAATGTGTTTAGTATATGGAATTGCTGTAGATTTAGCTAGATTGACTCAGCCGGACAGTGAACATCTATCAGCAAAAGCGTGGCACAAATCTGAAATCAAAGGCATAACTAAAATACAATCGAATTAAATTGAAAATAAAAAATTATTTTAAAGAAACTAGAGAGAGTGTATTATAATTAGGCCTATAATTTAGAATAACTTCTAATTTGATCTAATCAAAAAAGGCAGTAGAAAGAAAACAATAAGAAAATAATTCAGTAAGTTCTATAAAAAAACTTAGCTATATAGGATTAGTACAAGTTTCAACATAATTCCTAAGTTTGATTGCAGCAAAATAAATATATATAGTAGACTGCAGCCATTTTATGCGAAATGTAATAGCATACTGAAGTAAGACAAGTAATTTACTCTAGTAAATAGAATATTAAATTAAATTACATTATTAAATGATAAAATGATAGGGCTAGGGTTAGGGTTTGATTTACATCAGTGCAGAGAATAAATAGTGT
>JAQIXG010003876.1:0-13897 GCA_034700105.1 Oconnorella tubifera | reverse complement strand
CGATATCCTTTTACATTAGTGCTGTAGAATTAAGATAGATCCTTAATATTTTGACACAACTGTGAAGTTTCATTGTTTGTATAGACCCAAGAGTAATTTTTTATTAAGCCTAAGTATGCTAGCTCCTTGATTTTTAACATAACTCTCATATTTAGAGTAATTTTAAAGAAATTAAATATTAAAGAAATATATCTGTAATATTTGTAAATAAGTATAAATTGCTGTAATATTTTAATTATGAGCTCTTCAGTTCAAAGATTTTGTATACAATCTAATTTTAATCCACGAGATCACTCGAGGTCTCCACTAGGCCTGTAAAGCTTTTTTGAAATCGATATTGAATTATTTAAAAGAAATTTTGAGTTAATAATTATTAGCTAATAAGTCGGTTTTCAATTTTATAATTTTACATCAATAATTTTATTCAAAGTTTGTTGTTTGTGAATTTTTAGGAAGATTTGGTCTCAGTAGGCATAACTTATAGACACAAGAAAATTTGAAATCAGTCTATATTACTGGTATGTAATCCTTTAATCAAAATGTTAAAATTACAATATTATTTATTGAAAAGTATACATAAATGCTTGTTAAAAGGTTATTATACGCACAATAATCGTTCGATTTAAGCAGAAATGTACGAGCGTTTTAATATTTAAGATAACTTTTCTTAAAAAAGGTAGTCGTACATCTGAAATTTTACTTTATAGGACTATGAGTTCAAATTTTTATATTTTGAAAATTTATTTTAAAAGTATTGAAGTATTGAAAATTTTACTTTTATAGAAATATAAAAGTAGTGAAATAATTTAAAATTGTGTATACCCGGAAAACTGCGATTGTCTTTTAAATTAGGCATAATCTTTCATTTATAATGATTGCTACAAACGGGTTTTTTAATTATTGAATAACTAGGCCTAACATTGACATGGGCCAATGTTATTTGAATTTTTTATGTTACGTTATACTTTCTTATGTTTCTTACTTCTTGTTTACGAACAAGAATTCGATGATATGTCAATCAGAGTTCTGCAGCAGGCGTGTAGAACAATCAAGTGATCATCGTTTAATCTCGCCTTGAATTAAACATGGACAGGACTCCTGCTTCTCGCTCTCTTCCAACTGAGTCCTATTGAGCATAAATAATACTAGTGACCATTGCGTTTGCATGATCACGTGACAAATTGGCGGGATTTTGGACCAGTAGCGTCGTGTTTCACACGTTATTCCCATTGAGTCACGTGGGATATATTTGGGTTGAGTTCTGTCTGGTCTAATATATCGCGGGATCGCGGGTTTATTGTAGCATATTTGTTAAAGGATACATTATAGACTGACAAGAAATTTAACTTACACTGGAGACTTGTTTAACTGAAATACATTTCCTGTAGGCTATATCACGATAAGTCATCTACAAACTTTTCTACTTTAGACTTTAGGGTTAGAGTTTGAGTTAGGTAAGGATTATAGGCCTAGGGTCAGAACGTTTGTTAGATACTTATATAGTCAAAAAAACCTCTAGCAAATTTTCTTCTTCGCTGAAAGTGAATGAAACTGGATATTTTGTTTTATATTTCTTCTATAAAGACTTTATTTCGCCTATATATAACTTTCGTAACAAAAGAACAGAATTAAATATTATTTTATATAAAAAAGATCATATTGTTCATTTATATATTGAATATTGAGACTTTAAAAAGAACTGAGGAAGCAGTGTGGAAATTTACTGCTTCATCAAACAGTAAATTATTATTGGCAATTATTGCTTTATGTTCAACAAAACACTGTTGAATTTTAAGGTCTACAAGGATTGGTTTTTCTATTTTCTATCTATAGAGTAATTTCTGTAACTGGGACCCGGAGTTTTTCAAGCATCATCGAGGTGTTCTCGGTGCGGTGTCCGGATATCTAAATCTGGTGACGTTAACGAGGTGTTGCTAAAATGACGCGTGTTTGTTGTTGGTTGTATCAAAGTTTTCTCGTTTTGGTCGTTCTGATCTTTTGTACACTTGCAGTTGCAACTCTCGATTGCACGTAAGTAGGAAACATTTCATTACAAATAAGAAATAATTAAAGCGAGGTTGGATTGTAACTCGGGTAATCTCGTCAGTAACTTTTATGGTGTGTACTGAAAATTATGCAGTAAAATGAATAGTAGGTCTAACCTATAAAAGATTTAAGACTTAAAGGTAGATCTACATTGCAAAGAGATCATTTTACAGGATTACTTTATTACTTGTCCAGAAAGTTAAAAAGTTTTCATGAAAAAAAAATATTAAACTGATAAGAGGGTATATTGTGATTTTTTTCTGGAACATTTTGTATCTGTTCGCAGAATTTTATAATCATAAAACAATGTATAAATGCTTTATAGATGTTTTATTTTTTATAATTTTTTAACAATATTGTTGTCTAAAAGATCTAAATTGTTCTATAAAACAGACTGGCAGAGGATAAATAGTGAATTTTTACTTATAGAAATAATCTTGATTTCGTTTTTACAGAAAATTTGTGTTTGCGCGGAAATGTCGAGGTATAAGTGCCAAGCGGTCATTCAATCATCCAGTCCAACTGTCAGACAGTGATTTAGCAATGTTGGCTAACTTTAAGCCTATCGTGTAATAAATGCATTATAATGATTACATTAATTATAGTTTTATATAAACTTTAAACTGGTATTTTAATGATCTTTTTATCCTTTTTCAATATAAAAATATAATGATTATATTTACTTTATTTCTTGAATTTTCTTCCTTCATTTTGAATTTTTTTTTTCTTTTGATTCTATTTCTTTTTACATTTTGATTGAATTTGAACAAAAGCCCTTTGAGCTTATTACTTTATACTATTATCAACGTAACTAAAATGATATTATTTTCTTGTTTGTAGTAGACCTTTGTATAAGCATCACACTCTAAACTCCCAGACCTACCCTTCATCATCTTTATTCAACACCAATGATCCTTCTAACGATCACTTTGTCTCTCGCCTTCTCTCAGACAACAACGCCTTATCAACAAGCCACTTTCTCTCTGATATCTTCAACAAAGAAAAACCCTATTCACCATACGATGCAACTATCATTGCACGAGACATCACATCAGCAACAATGCCTCATCGTAGAAACATCAGAAACGTTCAAAACCCAAATCGTCAACAAAATACAAAATTTGATAATTTGCAGCTTCGATCTTTATCTGGAAAAACTGGCATTAGAGTAAATGAGACACCAAAAAAAGAAATCCCACCGATCAAGTACCCTCCAAGTGACATCACAAGGAACATAAAAGCAGAAAGATCAGATTCTGTTAATCTTATGAACGAAGGATGTCATATAAGTATGATACGAATGGGAAAAAGAGGGAATCAGAAATTGGATTCAGGAAATGAGAAAAGGTTTCGAAAACAGATTTCTTGTAAAGTAAAAAGAAATTCATCCGGGATAGTTGAAAGGCAGCGTAGGCAAAACTTTTCCTTAAATGGTTTCCTGAAGTTGTAATCTTATTTTCAAATTCTGCAGAGCGTTCTGTAAAAAAGCTACTATGATTAAATATTAAATGTTGTAAACTTTAATGTTTTGCTTCGTAAATTACATACTTTTAATAGCGTAATAAACTTATTCATTTCAATAAAATTCAGGTAATTGGAAATTAAGTTGGTAGGAGCACATGCTGTTAAAGGTTTGGCTTAAAATGAAATTGAGCATATAAATATTTTGATATGTATAATAGATAGCCTATCGTGTTGCGTCAGAGAATACATCGATCAAACGATTCTATTTTATATAGATTAATCCGTACCGATTCTAAAATTTTACAACGAAGCCCATGACAATAATGACTTTTTTGATATTATATGGCGAAAAACAACAGTAACATTTATTAAACTTGTAAATGACGGTGTTGCCGAATTATCTACGAAACACAGTAATCAACGTTATAATTTAAATTGGTAAAGACGGCATTTCCAGCAATAATTTGATTCGTTCTTGAAATAATGATTATAACATCTAAATGATAGGTCTATTTAAATATAAGAAGAAAATAAAATTAGTTCTAACATTTCCGACCGGGGGAACGTTGTCCCATTGCTCTCATTTTCCACGACCAAAATTTCGTCGAAAATAAATTGTTCTGCGAGTGATACTGTCTAAAAAACTTTTACAATTGTTATCATGTCAGAACGCAATCATTCGTTTTCGTATTCGCAAGATAATAGCTAATCAGTGTTAATTATAATTTGAATATTTATGTCATCTATTAACTTAAATCTCTATTTCTCTCGGTTTATTAAAATCTCAATTTATCTGTAAGTGGCAACAGTCATATAGAACACAGGCATGTGCCACCATTAGCTAAAACTGAGATTATTTTCTGAGTTAAATCTCGGATTAAATCTAAAATTAAAGGAATATTATACGTTAGGCGAGATAACGGATGAGATTAGACTTAATTAGGCTAGAACGAGATTATGACATGAAAAATAAATAATGAAAAAACAATAAGTTGAGAATTAAAATAAATAAACTTTCAATAATAATAAGTTTGGGGTGGTTAACTTGTTGAATAAGAAATTATAGAACGTAACTTTTATAATTTTCGTAATTTTCACATTCAATACAGTCGTAGGTTTTTTAGTTGGGGGAGGGAAAGTCAATTGTTTTTTTTAATATCTTTGACTTCCTGTTTTTATTTTATATTTGACACTTATGGAGGGGTTCAGTAGCATTGAATAAATGTTGATTAGAAGAAAATTAGATTTAATATAATATTTATAATAATCACTACAGTGTTTTGATTCATTTGTTCATTTTATCGCTTGTTATTTTTTAGATTATCCTTGTCATATAAAGACGAAAATAAATACATCGTCAGTTGAGGATAATTATCAAAACTATTTTGAATAGTCTAAACCAACTTATAGTCTATAATTGGATAAATCTGCAAGAATAAAACTGTAAGCTAACATTGCAAATAACATAGAATAAGTTTAGATAAAATAAGTTCTGCGAAAAAATAAAATTGATTAGATATATTTTAATTACTCCTTGCTCAAGATTACTCTTTCCATAATCTACAAAATGGATCTCCTGGAACTTTCGAGTAATTTTACTACGGAAGACTGGCAGTCATTAAACCAAACTGTCGCCCCTATGATCATATGGCCCATGTGGGTCAACATCACTGTGCCTATCCTTTGCATTCTCATCTTCATCGTCACACTGGTTATCATCGTTGTCTTTCCAAATTTGCCTCCCCCACTAAGTGCCAATGATATGGAAAGAGTTGTAAAGATGAACAATAGTAACATGCCTTTGGTAAAAATGGGCCAAAATGGTGCAACAGATGTGAGCCATAATAATCCGTGTTTGAATGTAAAGTAATGATTGCAGATAATACAAGAAAATTAACGGTCCATGCGATACAATGTAAAATGTAAGATTTTCAAAGGTTCAGAACGATAGGTTTTTTGAAAGCTTAAAGGCTTAGATTTAGAAATTTGGAATTTCTAGATGGTTGTAATGTTTAGTTGAACGCTGCGTTTATGTTTACTGTATGATTTATGATTGTGATTACGCTGAACACTTTGTACTTTTGTGAGGGTGTAAAATTAATGCGAGATGTTCTGGTAATCTTTTTTTTATATAAAATTACGCATCAAAATTTTATGTTCTATTTTTGGATTCACCTTTCCTCAATCTATTTTGCATAAGCAATATTTTGATGGCTACAATAATTCAACAGTGTTGCATAAATTGTAACGTGTAGTTTAACAATAATTTTTAAAAGGTACATGCACAATATATCATATCCTGTTGTTTTTGCAATGATTTTCTGTATTAAAATTACTTTTTCTTCATTGAATAAAACATAATATGTAATTATAAAATAATATGTATTTAAGTTTCGAAAAATAATTAGTTTTATAAACTGAAATACATTTTAAAAATGCTTTCATATTTGTGTAAATATGAAAGGCTAGATAGTGTTGTAATACTAGATTATTATGCTTCTACAGTAACTGCTGTATATTACTTGTAATGAATTAACTGTTTGTACTATTTAACAATTGATCAAAAAGAAACTGTTTTACTATTAAGGGAATTATAAATTATAACGTTGGTATAAAATTATAAAATATAAGAACTGCCATTGCTAGTTAGAGTATCACACTTGAAACCATGAGGTAAAGAGTTCGATTCGCAGTGATGCTCACAATATTTTACTAACTTGCTGCACCCTTTAGTAAGACGATCAAATTCTAAAGCATTTTAATACTAGTCTCAAAAGGGTGATTTCATTTGTATATATTCTGATCAAATGTATATTTTCATTACAAGTTAAAATGCTCACTTCGGCCAAATCGTATAATTAAACGACTATAGCTATCATTTTCACTCATAAATTTTATCTCAATTTAGATTTCCTATATCAAAAATCTTTGAATGAAATCGATGCAAGATTTAAATACTCAAATCTTAACTGTATCAACTAATTCTTAATTCATATACTTTTGTATACAATATACGCACTGTGTGTGTTATACCTGTTGTGTTATAATCAACAGACTTCTGCGAAATTGATGTTGGTATTTTATTCACTGGCTGCTTACATTACAGTGTCATTTGCTTGATTCACAAATTGTTGTATTTTGATTCTGCGATCGATTTACGATATTTGATTACGCGGATACTTGTGTAAAATTAAATGGTTTAATCAGTTTAATGATCTGCTGAATATGATTCAGTTAAAAATAGATTAAGTTTAAATGTCTTCAGAAACAAATACGCAATGTATTCAGAGCATAGTAATAATATGTCGATTACATGTATTTTTAATTTGAATGTAAAATTTCTTTGTTTTTATTTAATTCAATATTTCCATTTAGTTTACAGTTATAGTTATCAGTAAGCTCAAGTCTAACCGGTTCAATGATATATTGTAATATATATAATTAAAACTAATATACATCGTGTAAATTAATCTATTTGAAATAAAACACAAAGTTCTAGCAAACATATTCGATTTATTTGTGAAATAATAGTACATCCTGTTTGCTCTAAATGCTCAATATTCTATTCACACTATATACAGAACTTGAAATAATATTTATTCATATTAACAAAAATTATACATAAAATCGGAAAACATTTTTTGAAGTACAATTTAGTGCAGTATATAATGAGGTGTTCATGAAGAATAAAATATATTTAATATAGTAATATAATGAAATGTAATGAATAATAAATGTTGTACAAACAGTTTTGCATATTTTGAAACGTTATGAACGATAAAGAATTACGCAAAATGCGAGATTTTCTTTTATACGAAAATGAATGAAATGTAATTTTTGAAATTTAATTTATATTATCGAATTTTATATGTACGAGTAATTCTGTATTTAATTTATACATTAAGTATAAGTAGAAAAAATGTGATCGATGTAAATTACAATATGCAAGTATAAAAGATGGCTTGGCATTACAGTAGTCGCAAAATTAAATTCAATAAGTTAAGTTTTTGCTTTTTGAAAGATCTCTACAAATTTGAATCACTTTGTCTTTTGACATTAGAAAAAGTTGAAAAATTGAATAAATTTACAATTATATGAGAGTCAGAATAAAAAATAACTGGCCAATTAATCAAGTAGCCAATCAGAGAGCTAGCTTAAACTCGACTACCAATTAAATGTAAGCACCAATGCTTAAAAAATATAAAATGATGTTATATATAGTAATAATAATAATACATCTTAACATTACTAACATTAAAGTATTAATTAATAACTTATTATTAACATAATCATTAATATTCAAATATTGAACGTCTATTTGTTTCAAACAAAATGCTCAGAAATATTAATCGTCAAAACGATCTAACAAGCTTACCCATAACCAAAGTTATAATAATATATACAATGTATATCTTAAACTGCACATTGTCCCTCGACGGTTAACAGACGTTTAACTTTACGATTTTATGATAAACTGCTTCAATAAATTCAATGCCTTTATATTTACATATAAACCACAATGATATATTCAAATAATAACTATATAATATATATTGACTAACTTCTTATTGTAACGAATGAATCGCTATTTATCATAAACATTTAACAACTCCGATATAATACTAGATATATTACGCCGCTCCATAAGGGGGTTTAGCCTCCCCACAGCCCCTATGATACTAATTAAAAAAATTGTCAGATCTCAAGTCATTTAAAGGAATGACATCTAAAGTTAATCTAGAAATTGACAGTGAAAGTTTCAGTTACAATTTTACATCTCCAGTGCCTTTCCTTAAATGACTATTTATTGCGACAAACACACAACGGAACTAACTTTCTGCTTAAATTCCAAACTAAACTACAAAAATAAATATATTACATGAAACTTTACAAATTAATATAAAATGGACTCGCAGGGGGGGGGGGATCCTTTCACTACTTCTCATATTTTTATTAAATAATATTTCATACAATCTAAAAATTCTCGCACAATTATCTTCAAAAATCAAAATACACAGCTAATATTCAATCAAATCAAACGAATGGAATTAAGTTTAAATTATCTCTCGTACAATCACAGCACTTCCTTCAAACAACCAATCAATGAAGCCGTTTAATCTCGACAAAACAAAAAATCATTTTTACAAACTAAACCACTTTCATACTGCAGAAATGACATCATCTGACAGTTCCATCGTGACAGCGTGACACCACTGCGACACCGCATCCGGAACCACGCACTCTGACACCTTGACACACTCTGCTGATGACATTTGTGACAGTCTCTTCGATGTCACCTCCCCACCCCTTGCTGCCCTCACACCCCCTTTCCTAATCTCAACAACCCCCGGAATTACTGAAGCGGAACAAACGGAAACTAATCGATAAATCCCGGAAAAAGGAAACAAAAAAGAACCGGAATAAGAAATACTTTCTCCCGTGGGAAGCCTCTCAACGCGCGACATGAGTGCACCGACACGAATGACATCTGTGTCGTCATTCTCCAATGACATTGCGCTGCCACCTAAGTTGCTCACCTGTTTTAAAGACGAATCTTTTTGATAAAACAATTTACTCAGCGATGAATTACTTTTCATGGAACTTTCAGATTTCAAAGAACAAGTTTCAGCTAAATCCTCCCCTCTATCGCGTTTCCTTTGCGCCCCGCCGCTTACTGCCTCACATTCAGGCGCTACACACAGCGATGACCCCATACTCCCCTCTTTGCTATCGCGCTGACACACCTCAACTCTCAACGTCGCGTTAACCATATCGCACCCGAATAGATTCACCAGCGACACCTCAACCTTCACCAACTCCTGGCATCGTAACACTACCGCGACACCCTCCTGCTCCCCCGCTCCGTTTATTTTAATGCGCCACGCCACGGGGGATCTCTGAAGCTGCTCGCAATCGGCATCACTCAGTCTCAACGCATCCAAATAAAGTCTCCCCGCAAGCGAGCGAGACGGGATGACCCAGTGGGGGTCAGCGTGTGACTGAATGTGGCGCAACAAAGCGGTTCTGCGCATCTGTCGCACCTGGTCTGTGCAAGGCGACGCTAAATCACTGTAATGCACCGCTGACCTTCTCTCATCGCCTTTATCTTTATAATCCACTGCAGAATAACGTCTGGAATCTCTCCGTGCTGATGTGCCTTCATCGGACACGATAGGATTGTCTTTAGACCTCATCGAATAACGCCTTAAATCACAGCGCGCTATGGTAACGTTTAATCTCCCACTCTCTCCCGCGCTTAAAGTTAAACTTTTTCCTCCCCCCTCCCCCTCCGATATAACGGTATCGTACCTCCCCGCATTGATAACATCCAACGCCAGTCGGCAATCACCCGCCCCACTAGCCCCGCTTACTTGCCAACTGGCAATCTGAACACACGGCAATATATCCACGAACAAACTAACCCCACACTGTCTACAATACCCCGCAGTTAACCCCTCCCCCCCGCTGTACTGCACCAGGAGCAACAACTCCAAACTGACCACCCCCGCTGAGTCAATCAACTCCCTCAGACTCCTCCCCCACTCCCCCTCCTCCCCCGGCAAGCACGGAGCGGCAGCAGCGCTTGCCGTTAGACAGTCAGAAATGCCGATGACGGTAAATTTGAGCGTCGCTGTGCCCCCAGGTTGAACCGGTAGTTGGTTGTGAAGTGCACTGTCATCCCAGCGGATCAGATCTTGGAGGATACGAGAAGAAAGATTAGAGGAAGAACAAGTAAGAAGAAGATCAATGCGGTCGGTTGGTAGCTTGCCGATGTTGGTCAGGGTTAGGGTAAAGTCGGTGAGTTGACCGGAACGGACGGTTAGAGTGCCAGTGGAAGTGACGCATTCGTTGTCTGGCATTGAGCAGAATGTTTCTGAACTAGGCAGAGAGGTAGATATCTAAAGAGAAGGACAAACACACAGACATTGTGTTAGAGAAGGATAAACAGAGACAATGTCTCAAAGGCACTGTTTTTAACAAAAGTTGATAGATCAGTGTTGATGTTGCTAATACTTCACACTGATAAAACAAATAACAAACTAAACTAATAATAATGAATACTGATTTTATTTATGAAGACAATATCTTCATCTTAAACAGCATTAAATTGATTATGTAAATAAATTAAGTTGAATATTTATCGCTACATTTCACACACAAACACTCACACACGCATGCAAACACACAAATACTATCACTCACACACTCACACACACAGTTTCACTACTACATACTACACACTACACACTACACACCCCTTTACAAACCTGTAAATAAGGCAAGGCTTGCACTACATTCACCACACTCCTACACTCACTCAACCCTCTCAAATCCTTCATCCTACACTGACTCCTCACCCCCATCACCTCACTCACATACCCCACCACCCTCAGTTCCCCCGCTCCCCCTGGTACCACCACCACCCTCACTGATACCACCCCTGACTCTGCTGCTAGCGCTAAACTTAAGTCCTCCTCCACTAACGTTACCCCTTCCGTTATCAAATGAAATCCGGTAACGTTTAACTCAAACGGTAGCGGATTAATTAACTGCATTAATGCTTCACACGTGTCACCTACCACCCAGTCAACGACATCACTCGCTACTGCGCCATTCCCCAGCTGCAACGGGGAGTAAATAAACGGATTCATCATCACGTCGCTAGTTTTCAAATCAGCGCAATCGCGTCGTAATCTAACAGGACGGAAATGAGGCGCGACCGGTTGCAACCGGAAAGCGCGCAGGGTGGGAAAGCGCGTTAACGGAACGGGCGGAAGTATCGTTCCGTCGTCTAAAGCGATAGAACGCGATGTCACTTTCTCGCATTTGATGGCATTGGTTTTGAGTATCGTCGTAAGATCTAGACGTTCTGAAGTCTTGAGATGAGGGAACATAACGTGTAGGAGGTAAGCTAGGTGGCGCACTGCTATCGCGGGGTTAGAAATACGGCGTGACGCGTAGACGAGCTCGTGAAGGACCCTAAGTTGGATGCTGGTCCACCCCGGGGGGCCATCCTCGGGGATCTGCTTGGGATCCAGGGTGAGATGGTAGCCAGGGAGGGCTGAGAGGAGAAGCTTGTAGCAGTGATTCCAGGAAACGTGCTGGAGAGAGATTGGAACATTTTAAATATCATAGTTTTAGTTATAACATTGTTTTAATCATACAATGTCCCATATATTGACCTCTACAATGTCCTATATATTTACCTCTATAATGTCCCATACATTGACCTCTATAATGTTCCATACATTGACCCCTTATAATGTCTTCTCCCCTAAGCTTTGTTTAATTACTTCTTGTCTTATCAATCATTGAAGTTATTTAACTGTTTCTAGGCAATATTCCTAATGTACCCTTTTCCCATGCACAGCCAAAATCCAACCCTTCCATCCGTAATCTTCTCCCAAGCCTACAATCAAAACCCTTCCTTATGTACCCTTCTCCCAAGCCTACCAACAACTTACCGGATTACTCGGTATAACGCACTGCATTGCCGCTATCCTGTAACAGAACGCTTCCTTCCTTCTCATACCCAGTTCCCCATACAGCCCCGCCAGGGTAGTGAACCTCTCCACACTCTCATCCTCACTCAACTGTAGGTTTATATAGACTACGTTCTGCAGGAAATCTGCCGCCTCAAGCGTACGTCTGTACCTCAACAGCACCCGACACGCTTTCAAACTGGCCTCAAGTTCCAGTATACCGGCCTCTTTGCATTTACCGTAATAAATAATCGCGTCTTTGTAATCGCTTAGAACCTCATCAGGAAGTTGGTTCCTGGACAAAAGGGCTCCCGGAGTACCCCCCGCTAGATCTAACCCCGTGTTTGCACCCCCTGGCACGCCGTTTAATCCCCTCCCGTCTTTTTGTATCGCGGCAATGCCGCGTTTGACTGAAAACGATACGTTACGCTGTAGCGACATTGTGCTGCTTGTGAGAACATCAACGCTTGCCACTGCCACTGCCGCAACAGCAAGACCTTCATGCGCGCCTGCCACCCAGAGGTAATCGTTTGCAGATTTTAGCAACTCCAGCGCGGTTTGGTAGTGAAAGACGCTATCGGCAGGAACTCCGGCAAGTAGACAGAGATCACCAAGCTGTTTCCGGAATCGTCCCTGGCAGCGTCGGCGATACAAACGATTGTCGATGTCGCTGGCAAATGAATCGCGACGTTCAAATGGCGCGGAGAGCAGTGACGGATGATCACTTCTTTCTTGAGAACGATCCAAACGTTTCGATTCCAGAACCCAGAACAATGATGTCATATACTCGTGAAGAATCGAGTCAAAGTCTGCAGTAGATATGTCATCATCACCAGAGTACAACCAGATGTCCTTCCTGGTGACAGGGGGTCCGGTTTCCCTACCGTGGGTCCGTCTCGGGGAACCGCGGAGGGAAGGGGGACCGGGGGAACGACCGGGAACTGAAATCCGACCTTCGGAACGAATCCTTCGTAGTGATTGGTTGGTGTTCGAACGTGATCTTTCGACATCGTCCAATCGGGGTGAGGATAGATCGGATTTAGTTAGAGGATCGTGATTATCGTTTAGAAGACGGTTTACGTTTAAAGGATCATAAATAATGTCGTTTTGTTTAACTTTTGTAACTTCGGTTTCTTTAGAAGTCGCTTCTTTTAAGTCTAAAAGTTTAATGTCTTGGTATTTTGCATTTCTATACGAATTAACTGATTCTATAACTTCATTCTCTTCTTTATCCTCTTTAGAATTACTCTCTATGTGATTAATCTCTTTTTTACTCATACCTTCAATACTCTCCTCTTTAACATTTGTATCACTAACATTCGTATATTTTTCCTCTTCAATGTTCATTCTATCAACCTCTTTAATTTCTTCCTCTGTATCTTCCACTTCTTTTTTATCTTCCTCTTTAATTTCCCTCTCTACTTCACCCCCCACCTCAATACCCCCACCCTCTATTACATTTATCTCTCTATTTCCTATCTCTTTAATCTCTCTATCACTCTCTTTCTCTTCCTCTTTATCTCCTGTAAGTTTCTCATTATCGCTATCACAATTAATCATAAATCTTCCATCATCATCATCGTCATCATCATCTTTTGAGCCTATAACGCTATCAGAATTAGGCGTCACAATACAATCACGCGTCGCATCTTTAAACATCAGCAAACGGGAATCAAGTAAAGTTCCCTCGTACTTGTCTTTCATTTCCTCGTGACACTGACATAAGCGACACATACTCGCCTTCGTGTCATCAGCAGCAGAAGTTGGACTAAACGAAACAAATTATAAATGATAATAGAAATTATAAGTCATTCAATTGTGTTAAGATTTAATTAATGTTCATGTTAATTAATGTAATTAGTTAGGCAATAACTGTTATAACTATAAAATTATATAGCGATAAT
>JAQIXG010003875.1:0-13898 GCA_034700105.1 Oconnorella tubifera | reverse complement strand
AATCTCCAGCTATTTTCATTAACGGTAAGCCAAACGTTAAATTATACAGCCATGTATAAATGATGTATAAGTTTGATACAATTGCATCTTAGTGTAGTTTGTATTTGCAGTTTTTCTATTATGCGCACAATGTATTTATAGACTGAGGTAGTATCTACTGCGTTGCACGAATATATAATTTATTTCTCGTTCATTCCATTCGTGAATATCTCATTGATTATAGAGTGATGTCTGAAATTATGAAGATCAATTTTTATGTTTCTTGTTTCACTCATTCTTCTTATTTCACTCATTCTGTTTCTTGTTTACTCTTTGTGTTTCTTATTTCACTCATTCTGTTTCTTGTTTCACTCTTTGTGTTTCTTGTTTCATTCTTTATATACCTTGTTTCACTCTTGTGTGTCTGGTTTCACTTTCTATTTTTGGTTTCACTCTTTTGTGTTTCTTGTTTCACTCTGTGTGTGTCTTGTTTCACTCTTCCTGTTTCTTGTTTCACTCTTTATATACATTGTTCGCTCTTGTGTTTCACTCTTTATACACCTTGTTTCACTTTTATGTTTTTGGTTTCACACTTTGTATTTCTGGACAAATTGGCCCGACTATTAATTAATTAATTAGTTAGTGTTAGGGTTAGGATTAAGTTTATAGTTGAAGTTAGAGTATGATTATGGTTAAATTTAGTCTGAATTAATGTTTGTGGTTATTATACTACATGTCTGCTTAAGAATAGGATTAGGGTTAAGTTTAGAGTTGATTTTGGCTATGGTTATTGAAGTAATTGTCGGGGTCGATTAGGGTTACTATATTCGGGGTCTTTTTGTCCGGGTACTGGTATAGCCAGATCCTGAAGGAAGTAGTGCATATTTTATACAAGTTGAATTTTTTCTGAATATAATGTTATTGGGGCCTTTTTTTGGTGCAGTTATGTTTGATTTAAAGATTTATTTATAACATTGTGTATCTAATAACAGTTTATATTTATACGTTTTGTAAAATTCCTGTATAAAAGTGTTCCGCATATAAATTGTTTTGATAATTGCGTTAATAAAATATTCATAAAATGTTCATTTTCACTCCGTTTTGTTGACTTAATTAGTTTTTAATAATAAAAGTTAGGATAATTCATTTATATAAAAATTATATATACGTAAACAAATTTAGGCTTATTTAAAATGAGTATAATTCATGCAGTATTTCATATTCGCTTTATAATTCTTTATAATAATCATATTACCTTACTAAATTACTTTATAATGGGACAATAGATCTATTTACCTAATGTTAAAAGAAAACTTTAATATTTTAATCTCTTATTTAGTAACTAAAATAGCATTTAAGAAAATATCTGAAAATTTACTCAGATTGCGTTTAAAACTTCAAATGAAGTTGTTTTAAAAAGTTAAGTTTAACGGCATTACCGTATTATATGGACGATGTCTCAGACATAGCTGTCAATTTAAGCGTCTTACTAAAGGGCGCAGCGGTTAGAGAAATATTAAGCTATCCGGGATTCAAACCAGGACCTGTCGCGTCCGAATCCAGTGCTCTAACCGCTTTTCTAATGAACCTTGACTAAACTGAGAAAATTTAAGAATCTAGTTTGGCCTAATCTAATCTAACTTAATCTGAGTTTACCGAAAGATACCATATAAAATAAAAATATAATAAGTTTTGAAATATTTTATTACGATACAATAATTATTACAAAATAAATAAATAGATAATATAAAAAACTAAATATAAAGATTAATTGCAACTCGATAATAATTCATGAAGTAGCTTAAAAAAGAATGATACAAACATTATAGTATTGCTACTAATATTTTACAGTATTGATAATAATATTTAGTTTAGCATATAATATATTAATATAATATACTATAGTAATACTTCTATATTAATATAGTCTATTAAAATCTATATTAAATATATATTAAAATCTATGTATATTAAACTGTGAAAATCGAATCAATGCACGCATTTTGCATAACGTTACATTTTTTGCCTGCAATTCTGCCAAATATTTATCTTATATTTCACAACATAAATAGACAAAGAATCAGAACCAATTGTAAAATAATACAATAATCATTAAATTAAAAAATCAAAGCTTAATATTTTCCAAAGAATGATAATTACAATAGAAATTAACGTAATCTAAAATCGAATCATTTTTCAAATATTACAACATTGATGTACACGATCAACTTGAGTTCATCGTGATCTAAGGCACAGTTTGATCAAACTAATGTCAAAACAGAGTCAGTAGTATAAATACTTATAAAACTACAACTAAATGAGTGTACTGAACGGTAACTAAGGTAATAGTCCCGCTTGACGACAGCTCAGACAACAAAAGATACTGAAGTAAGGATGACTGCAGAGGTCTGCCTCTACGATTAACTTACAGTTTGCGTACCAGGGCTTATCAACGCAGACCTCTTGCCTTTCTGGATCTACAGAAATAATAAATGCATCGACATTGAATAAGAGCTTAGTTGATTGAGCGCCTGCTTATCGCTCAAAAGGTTACATGTTCGAGTCTCTGTAAGGATGATAATATTTTCGAACACATAATTAAAATTTCATTTCATGTATAATATCTTGTTACATTGGTAAAAAGATGCTCTCTGCCAAACCACTACTAAGTCCCTGGCGAAGAGATGGAGTACCGAACAAGACACAAACAGGTCCAGATTCGATTCAAATAAAGGCTCATTTCATAGCTAACTTGCTGCATCCTTTAGTAACGTACTTAAATTATCAACCACTTTTAAGCCATCATTATATAACACAGCAAATTGACCTTAAATTAAATAATTCTAAAATTACCCAATAAATTGACTAATTATGACATTTAATTACAATAATTAAATTCCTTTATTGAAATAATACTTTTATACTACCTTGTACAGTAACAACCAGATTCTGCGATGTAGTCGTATCGTACCCCGTAGCTTCCACTACACAACTGTACTCCCCTGAATCCTCCTTCAACGCTCTCTCTATCGTAAGTTCATTACTCCCCGCTGTCGCAAGATGTCGTTCAGAGCGCTTCATCTCGTGTCCGTATCTCAACCATGTGACGCGTAGTGGCACTGATTCAGAAATAAGGCCACTGACTTGACAAGTTAAACGGATGCTTTCTCGCAGGGTGTATTTTGTCTTATCGGATGAGATTTGTACGATCATGGGATCTGCGGAAATTTAAAACAAGTCAAAGAATAGCAGTTTGTAGAGGCTTAGATTTTAGCAAGCTCCGCCTGTTTTCGATAAATAATCTTACTCAAGATTATTTTATATGAACCTAATTTTTATTTGCCACACTTGTTCGAACTATTAACTTTCTGTATATTAACTTTTATATTGCTTGTATTATACGTCAAATTGCATTGTTATATTTTGATAATAAAATATATAGATATTTTATCTTAACCATTATGATCTTTTGAGACTTTTTGATCTTTTTACATTCTGTCAACTGAATTTTCATGTGAACTATTCTTATTATTACATTATTTTCTTAATCAAGTAGTTAGTTGAGAATTATTAGCTGGTAGCAATACGCAAACGTTTATCTTTTCATTTATTAACAAATTGTCAAGTAAATTGCTTGAAATATCTACAATAATATCAAGATAAGTCAGTATTAACAAAACTAAAATCATAAAATAATACTATAACATCAGCGCACCATGAACTGAGACTGTAAAAGTTTTCCGAGCAGGAATGCCCATTCCATTGCTCGCCTCGCACACATACACCCCTCCATGCAAAACGTGAATATTCGTAATTTGTAACACGCTCTCCGATTGGTGGAAATAATCGTGATCACTGACTTCCTGGCCAATGGAATTAAGCCATTTAATCTTGGGTGTGGGCAGGCCTGTAGCTTCGCAGGAAAGTTTTAAATTTTTTCCGACTGTTACGCTGATGTATTCATTTGTGGAGTCTCCGATAATCTTTACAGGAACTTTTTACAGAAAAAAGTTTAGTTTTAAATACTAAAGTGTCTAGGGATAAAGATTTTAAGTTAAAAACATTTATTATAAGTGCATCCAAGATTAAATAAAGATTAATTGCAAAAATTCAAAGCTACATTGTCACAGTCGAGACGCTTAAATAAGATCTTCAAAATGATGTTCTGTATTATGTATATGCGATTTAATTATTATTAATACAAATTTAAAACGTGTTCTTGTAACTTGTTTGAAAAATAAATGACTTCTACACATAATTATTTACTTCAATTATTACATAAATATAAACCCATCAGATCTGATAAATTGACAATTAAATGTATTAAGAATCTAAAGTAAATTACTTATAATAAATTACAAAATAAGTTGAATTATAATGAATAGCATCTATGCTCTTACCAGGAAGAAGAGGGGAGGAGGTCAATTATTTAATTTATTCCTTTAGTCAGTTTGAGTTAATTTATTGTTTTAGATCGTTATGTTTTTAAAGAAAAAATAACTATCAACCCCATAATACTGATTTGTAATAGTAATCCTATTACAGCTAAATAAACAACAACTTATTGTGTAAAACATTGACATACTATTAACATGCAGTGAGGTTGTGTGAGTAGCTGAGCCGATGTTATTATAAGCCCTACACCCATACGTCCCTGCGTCACTCAACGTCACGTGTCTAATAACAAGAAACCCATTAGCTGCCACAGTTATTCTTCTTTCATATAATAAACTGTCATCGTCTTCTTCTAAGTCGTCTTCGTCTTCTTCATCTTCTTCTATTTCGCTGATAGGCTGCCTGTATGAAGTTAAGTTTAACCTGACATTAAACTTAGAGTCAGGTTAATATTAAAGTTCATATAATAAGTTCAGCCTTATTATATGAACCTTATTATATGAACCTTATTATAATTTTCATGCGCAATACTTGTTTGAACTGTTTTCTTATTATTACATTATTTTCTTAATTAGTAGTTAGCTGAGAATTATTAGCTGGTAGCAATACGCAAACGTTTATCTTTACATTTATTAACAAATTGTCGAGTAAATTGCTAGAAATATCTACAATAGACTCAATAGAGTCAATATTAACAAAACTAAAATAAACTAGAAGCTAATAAGGTTGAACTATTATTAACATGTTCATTGTGTTTCAGATGTTGCTGTCAATTTAAGCGTTTTACTAAAGGGTGCAGCAAGTTAGAGAAATAGTGAACTATTAGGAATTCAAACATGGATCTGTCGCGTCCGAGTCCAGCGCTCTAACCACTTCTCCAGAGAAGATTGACAAAAGTTATTTTAAATCACAAATAGCACGATTGTGATTCGCAAAAATGTCAATATTTAAAAAAATTCAGTGCAACATCATGCACATAGTAATACAGCAAAATGCAGTAAAGCAGCAAAAACTTCCAGTGCACAAAAAGTTCATTAAAAACGTAAACACAAAGCAAAATAACAGAATAATGTTTTCATTAAGTGTGGGACAAAAAAACACTATTTACATGGTAAGAGATAAGACACACTGGAAATGCGTGAAAAATGAAAGAAAAAAGAGTTATGTCCGATATTTACTAACCCATTTTTGAACCAGTCAATCAAGGGAATTGGTGCGCCACTGGCCGCGCAAGGTAGAGTGACGTCATCGCCTTCTAGGGCCACTACAGAGGAGGGGTTATCTCCCAGGGTGGGTAGCTGCTCTGTGTCAATAACAAATATTAGAATTATTGTGCTGTAAATTATAACTTACTAAATTAACTTCATAGGGATCACAGTAGGAGCTCAAGATAATGGCAATTTATGATTAAATTAATTATCAATATATCAAGATTCGTATAATAAAGATAAATAAACTTCTAGTAGTTACAAGTTAAATAATTCAATGTGTTACTACATTAAATAAATTAAATACAACTTTGAATATATAAAAAGAAACAGTTTTACTAAAAATCTTTTGCGTAAAATGAACTTTAATATAAATATAATAAGTTAATGTAAACTTTTATAAATTGAATTTAATAAATTTTTATTCATCTCATTAACATAAAAATAAACATAAAATAAATTAAACGAACAAATTTATGTTCTTGTTCGACTGTTAATTCAAGTTCAATAGACAAATATCTGTTTATGAAATAGCATAACTCTTGCAGAAATTCGAACGAGTTTTATTAAACGTCAACTTACAAAAATTAACACAAAATATATGAAAGAATACGAAATACATGAATTCTTGAGTTACTGAACTTTATACTGTACTAAATAGAACACAGATCAAGGCTTCACATGAAAGCACACAGTACCTGGACAACCATGAAAATTCCAGCCATTCGCTGGGGTTTTCCCATCTGGGCAACATCCAAAAACATGCTGCATGCATCCTATTTAATATACCAGATAATCTTCAAGCTTATCTTAGATGCTGATACCAGTCAATTTATTATATATAGCGGTATATATATTACTTATTATACCATCTATATAAAGCACACATCCTTATACAAGACATGCGTAAACACACTTGAGTTTAATATCAGTGTATTTATAAAGCAGCATGCAATGAGTTTAGATTCAGAATTTTATTATTGGCGTAGAAAAATTCCAAAACATAGACCCCAGTAAAATGTTTAAAAATGAAACAAAAAAAATGAAAACTAAATCAAAGTTTCTGAATACATGACAGTAAAACTTTCAAAATAAATTTTCAGGTAAAAATAATTAGATTTTATTAAATATTTTCATTAGTAAAAGAACTCACGAATAAACGATGATAAGTGTACATATTAAATAAACAAAATAAATCTTTTTTTTGCATAAAAATAATCTATGCAAGGAGCATTTAAACTGACCTCTGTATCAATTAGTTAAATTATAAAACACTCAAAGATAAAGTTTTTGTTAGCTTAATCGCAGGGTTAAGCTATGAACAGATTGTGTTACTATGGATTGTTTATAAGTAAAATTCGCTTCATTTAACTTAACTGTTTGAGCTGCGTGTGTCACAGAATTAGTAACAAAGCTAGTATAAAATTTCCAATAGATTATCTTTTACGTCATAAGACAGAAATAAGGAAATTATAATGTAGATTCAGGCAGACACATAAAAAGAGAGACAGAGAGTAATTAATCTGGTGTTAATAAATACGCAAACAAGGGAGCAAGCACACAGATGCAAACGGACGGATGGACAGATGTACAGACAGACAGATCAAACATAGAGTTAGGCAGCATCATGCAGTGAAGCATTTTCAGTGAAATAAACAGACAGACAGATAGATAGTAACTAATTTAGTATTAACGAACACACAAACAAGCAAAAAACAAGCAAGCCACACAGACAGACACACACACAGACGAACAGACAGAGAGACAGACAGACAGGTACCTTCAGCAAGAGGTTGGACACACACAGTGCTACATCCAGACGGACAGCATTTTGACTCTCTCATGCAGTCATTATCTGACACACATTCTGTCACGCATGTCTCTCTATGACTTATGTCAAAGCTTGGACAGTAACCTGGCTTATGTTCTAAATTAAATTACGAATAAAAAATCTAGAAATAAAAATCTGAAGAAAGAAATTAATATTTAATTTTAAATAAAATGATTAATATAATAAATAATTAAAATGATTTCAATCGATTAAAATTTGAGAGACATTGTAAAATTATAACATAATTTTATTACATAAATATAATAAAGAAATATTATGATCTTAATCAGTGTTCATTATATGAAGTGTTCAGGTGTCAGCCTACTCTTTAAAACAAAGCGTCTACATACAATTACATGCGCACTTATAGACCTCCTACAGATCACAAATAATGCACTTACACTTACATTTTAATCGGTTTTGATTTTAATCGGTTTTGAAATTTAAACCTAACATAATTTGTTGAAATACTGCTAAAAAATGATGACATCAACACAAGCAAATGCAATGTTATAACACTCACGATATAACTTCTATAAAAAAAAAATTTTTCTCTACTTGTATTTCTCACATGAAAATTTAATGACAGGACAAAAACAGTTAAACAGTTTAAACAATAGTTCAAACAAGACCTGCAAATAAAAATTAAATTGACAGAATGTAAAAGATTAATTAACTAATTAATTAATTAAATACTAATTAAATACTAATTTATAAAATACTAATTACTTAATAAAGTAATAAGGTGAAAGGGGGTAAAATGCTTACTTGGTACACATACTGCTCTGTGTGCAAGACAAGGAAACGAATCGCAAACACCTTTTTCTATGCGACATTCTGTATCATCCGGACAATTATGAGTCTATTAAAACATACATAACTTATAATTAATAAGCATATTACATATTATTGTATCAAAATCACACTTAAAGTCACATTTTCATGTCTGGATTACCGTAAAACGATGAACGATAAACGATGTCTCAGTCATAGCTGTCAATTTAAGCGTCTTACTAAAGGATGCAGCAAGTTAAGTTTAATGTCTGGATTACCCTATTATATAAATGATGTCTCAGACGCAGCTTTTAATTTAAATGTCTAACTAAAGGGTGCAGCAAGTTAGAAAAATACTAAACTTTCCAGGATTCGAACCTGGACTGTTAGAGTCAAAATCCCGTGCTCTAACCACTTGTCTAATGAGCATTAGCCTAACCCTTATATATTATTGTACAAAAATCACACAATGTATAATTAAAATCACTTTTTTCACAAGTATCTTATAATCTTACACTGTATATGTAAAATTAAACGATATTGTAAAAAAGAACGATAAAGCGTTGCGTCATTGAGTTTAAATCAAATGGCATAAATAAAATATTACAAAGACTGCAAAAAGTATAACTAGAATTTAAATTGGAAAACATTTCTCTACGCAGTGAAATAATAAACGGAGAATAAATGACAGTGGTTATAGTCAAAAACTGTATGTAATAACTGCCGTTAGTAAGCTATTATTAATTAAATTAAAAAAATTGTAATTGGTTTATATCTGCAGCGAGATAGCTTACATTGAGTGCTGACTTAACCAGTATTAGTGTTAGGGTTAGAGTTAAGTTAAAAGGTTTACTGTAAAAAGATTTCATTTACTTCACAAGGCTGAACACATCTACAAACAGTACATCCGTCCTCATCTATCCTCTGTTGAACACCGTAAGGACACTTCAGATCATCACATTGTTGGGCGACGCATGGAATCTTAGGACTTTGCGCTAAAATATTCAATAATTCTTTACACTTTTATAGTATTTTTATTTTTAATAATTCTTTAACGCTTCAATGAGACTTTTTCTTTAAAAATATAGATTTATTGACTTGATTTTTCAAATCAAATATCTAACAGATGAATTCAACTATTTAATGAATTATTATTTAATAATTCCATTTCATTATAAATATTGAAAAAATAAATAACTAACCTGTCAAAAAGCATCTTACAAAGACAAAATAGATAAATAATCGACCAATAATTACAAAGCTTACACAGAACAAACAAATATATAATTAACCAATCATAAAGCATCTTACAGAGCAAAGAGCAAATACATAATCAACGAATGAAAACGCATCTTACATTTAATAAACAATCACAATCAACCAATCACAACTCATCTTACATAAGTAAACAAACAGAGTCAACCAACCACAGCTCATCTTAGGTCTAATAACAAACACAATCAACCAATCAAAACGCATCTTACATCTCCCGCAGAACGACACACAGTCATCATATCCCCGGTAGTTATTCCCATTTCCCCCGCATCCCCCGTAATAAAACGCCAAACAGTCCCTTTGACCTAAGTCAAAATACCACCTCGGTTCCGCCTCATTACAAGGTCCGGTCATCACCGGGGCATAACAATCCGTGGGATCATAATGTCTTTTCCTTTCAAACATCATGTGACCTCCGCAAGCGTCATAGCAATCGTCGCCACTAGCGAAGTTGTTCTCATTGCCCTGGCAGCCGCTGTACGTAAATGGCCGACATTCGGAAAATTCGTCATTCCAGTAGAAACGAAGGAACGCTGCGGAACAAGGTCCTGTTTCTTTGGGAAGATTACAGACTTCCGATTCTGGTGAAAAATTTGGAAAAATTATAAATATTGGTATACATTGGAAACTTTCACGTGATTAAAAAAAGCTTTAGACAATGCTTAACTTTATATAAGTGTAAAACAGACTGTCAGATCACATCAGAATATTATGTCACATCACATCAGCATATTATGTCACATAACATCACATAAGCATATTATGTCACATCAGCACAAAAAACAGAAAACAAAACTAAACAAAGTGTGAAATGCTTAATTCGTAACAACACAAGGCAGCACTAAATTATTTTCCTTTGGGAATAACGAAAATTTTATTTCGCAAATATAGAAAACTATCCCATGTAAGTTATACCTATAACATCAGGCTGTTGATTATCGAACAAGTGTTCACTGCAAGCCATCATGCACTCTTTCTCCGATATAAAATTATTGCGATTCCCTTGACAGCTGCCATATTGGAAGATGGCACATCGACCACGTGACTGATCAAAGAACCATCTCGTCTGGTAATCTGTACAAGGTCCTTGCTCTAGTGGCTCAAGGCAGATATCCAGAGCAACTGAAATATAACATGCAACATTGAAAATCTTTTAGCAACTGCAATAAAAAATGCAACATTACAAATCTTTGAGAAATTTAAATTTAAACTACAACATTGAAAGTTTCTAAACTTTCAATTCAGCAAATGAAGAGACTAGATAGACATCATCATCATCATTATCATTATCACTATAATCATCATATCGTCATCATCATTATCATCGATATAATCATTATCATCATCATTATTACCATCACAATCATCATCAGTCTTCAATATCAAATTTTCACACCAATTGGAAGATCACTAGAAATCAGACTTTCTTTCAGATCATCATTTATGGGTTAAGAGTTCAAATCCGGAAACCCTTCATAAACCAACCCTCTACCACAACCATTGGTACACTTCTGCTGACTATTTTCCCTCCATCTGTCACCCCCAAGCCTCACAAGGAGAGGGCACCAATTCTTCATTCATTCCAACATTTTTATTCTAACATTATTTATGAGTATAGAACTTTTTGAAGAAGACAAAACTCACAAAATGCGCAACACGAAAATAACCAAAAAACACCGACTAACTAAGGCCACAAGGCCCCCTGTTTTACCAGTGGTAGTGGCGGTCAAGTCTCCCCCCTCACACATTCCCACACACTCCTCCTCCGTCTCAAATCTGTTAGCATTCCCTTCACAGCCTCCGTAATAAAATTGACGACATCGTGAGATTTCCGTATCATAGTACCAGTAGAGTTCCCATCCTGTGCAGTATTCCCCTCGGTCCATGGGCTGATGGCATACTTCGGACTCTGTGAGTGGAAATTGAATATATTAAGTTATATGTTAATGTATTAAATAAAATTTTATATTTTAAATTAACTTTGAAATTAGAATTTAGTGAATTAAGACTTATGCCAGATTCCAGGAAGCATAATATATAACTACGAACTCTATATGTATGTACAGATTCTATACATATATACAAATTTAATGCATGTGTACAGATTGTCAACATATATACTACATTGATTCTGTATATATGTATATATGTACAGATCCTACGCATATATACAGATTGCATACATATATACAGATTCAATATATACAGATTTGTGGCATTAGTCACAAATATAATTCATAATACAAACAGTTTAATTAATTATATTACTGTTCTTTGTCAAAATTTTGTGAAAAATATAAAAACTAAATTAAAATTTAATTATTAAATTTAGAAATAAATTGTTTAAAAAGAAAAATTACCTTCATTAATTGGGCTAGTATGAACCATCTCCGTAACATAATCAGCGGTGGTAGACATTTCAACAGGAAGTGTTTTATCGGTAGTGCTGACGTCATCTTCTTTTTCCTCCAGACAAAATGCCTGACATTCTTCCAGCGTGTTGAAACGATTAGTGTTGCCACTGCATCCTCCGTAAAGAAAGCGTCGGCAGTATTTAGAGTCGGAGTCAAAATACCAGACGGCGCGGTAGTCAAGACAGGGTCCTGCGTCTTTACGCTGAGAACAAGTCTCTGAAACAATGGACAGCAAAATTTAGAACAGACAGTAAATTTAGAACGGACAAAAAATTTCAGACAGACAGAAGAACTTAAACAATCAGTAAATTTTAGAAAGTAAATGAGATAATAGTAAGCAATATCTCACTTGCGAGTCTAAGCACTGATCCATTGTGCAACTAAATCTTTCTTATTATATATTTAGACAATTGTTTTGTCAACTTTGTTTATAATATTTTTTTGTTAACAAATTCCTCCTTTTTGTGAAACAATGTCTATTTATCGCTAAAAGCTCCATAATACCTTGTTGCCTTGTCAAGGAACTAGTACTTCTCTCAATCACCACTGGCACCGTGGTTGTCTCATGTATTATTCCAACTGGATCAGTCACCGTATAACCCGCATCATCCCCGCATTTCAGTTCGCAATCCTCGAGTGATGCGAATCTATTCGCATTTCCCCCGCATCCGCCATAAACAAACTGCGCGCATTGATCGGAGTCAATATCGTAGAAGTATGAAGGTATGTAAGCGTAGCAGGGTCCGGGGTCTTTCGGTAAAACGCATAAATCAACTGAAATAAAAGCAGAAACTTATTTTAATAATTATTCACAGGAGATTTGAATATTTAAAGTAAATCAAGACGATTGTAAGATAGAAATAAATGAATATGAATACAAATGCTCTGTAGGAACTATATACTGTGAAAATAAATACATAAATGCATAAATAAACACATTAATAAAATAATTAAATACATAAACACATAAACAAAAGAATGAATAACTATGTACTGTCTAGATAAATGAAGAGATAAACATTCAACAACTTTTGTCACGTAAATATTTCCGCAAAAACCTTTGAACTATACCATTCGCCACAGCGTTTATTCTTTATTAAAAAAACATGAAAGGTGAATCAAGCTTGAGACATGTCAAGGCCCGTTAGAGAAGTAAGAAGTGGTTATTGCACTGGACTAAAACTTAACAGGTCCAGGTTCAATTATTCTCACTAGGCAAGCTCACTATATCTTTAACTTGCTGCTGCACCCTTTAGTAAAACGCTTAAATTGACAGCAGAGTCATCGTTCATATAATACGATAATCCTTGATGCTAAACTTAACCTTAACTTAACCTTACTTTAATGAATTCAAACAAGCTAAAGATACCACAAATGTTAAAGTTAAACTCAATATGTTAAATTTAACATCCATCAAACCTGATTCATCAGCAGGTACTGGAGTAACGAATGATGTCACTGCTGGCGTAGTTGCTGCATGTTTGCAAGTCTTCTCGCAGTTTACAGGAAGTAGAAATCTATTCGCGTTTCCCCCGCATCCCCCGTAAGTGAACTGTAAGCATTCGCCTAATCCTTGGTCATAGTAATAGCGCTGTTTTGTAGCAGGACAGTTTCCAATGTCGCTCGGAAGTTGACAGATATCTGAAGAAAGATAAAGTGTCTTATTCTCACTAGTATATCAACCTCTTCAAACATCTATCTCTTCAAAAATATGTTTGCATGGATGTTAGACTGGATGCTTGGATAAATGCATGATTGTGTCTGTCCATTGATACATCAATCTATCAATCATATATCTTCCATTAAAACACATTTCAAACATTCATACATTCAGCCAACGAATGCATCCATCACTACTTCGGTTCATCCATCCATAAATTTATTCATCCATCTTAACATCAATTCATTGATCGAGCATATAATTAATAATTCATCATTCATGTATTCATCCTAACATCCATCCATCTATCCATCCATCCATCCATCAATCCATCCATCCATCCATCCATCCATCCATCCATC
>JAQIXG010003874.1:0-13898 GCA_034700105.1 Oconnorella tubifera | reverse complement strand
ATTGTAATTATCATGTAGTCAAACATTTACACGTTTTATTAATATTATTCGAAATTATTATAATATATTTATTTTACAATTGAAAGTATTAAATTCATAAATATATAATTCATTCATAAGTGTGTATTTGCCATATCGATTAAAAATTAATCGACACCTTTTTAATACATGTAATTTGCAGAATAAAAGCTTACATGATAGATTTACTATCATGTCATTTGACCTACATGATAGATTTACTAATATCAAGTATTTAAATAATTTTTTATTATATTTATGATAGTTGTAAATATGTAGGTCTATATTATGTTAAATATGACATAATATATAGGTAAGTCTATATATCAATTGGAATAACTGATTGGATCAGGCTTTTTCTTCACAACGTATTATAAATAGCGAAATCTATAAATAAACGGGAATCAAATGTAGCCTATTTAATAAATAAAAATATAACAGGCAAAGAGCATTGACTTGACCTACAAACGAAATGAATTTTAAAAAGCATAGAGCAAGATTACGAGTAACAAACAATGTAAAAATCGTGCAATTTTATGTCGACATCAGATTTTGGCTAGACAATAATTATATAAAACTGTGTCTTCTTCTTTAAATAAACTTTCATCAAAAGTTTTTCTGACAGAATGACCCATGACTAACGAACAAGCAATTATGTTTTTTATAATTTAAATGAAAAGTAACACTTCTATTCAAATTAAAACATTCAAATCAGATTTAATCGATACAAATGTTGTGATCATTTTTTAGCCTAAAGGTTAAAACATTAAAACTAAAGCACTTCTCTGATCAAGCCGCACCTATGAATTGCCAGAGCTCGGGAAATGTTATAATACTTTTTTATTGACTTTAACATCAGTACTTAAGTATTTTTTAATCAGATAAAATTGCAAAATATAAAAACATATCAGTTTTAAAAAAGTACTAAAATAACTGGACGATAACGGCGGACGAAGAATACAATAAATGAATAAAAATTATAGTAGATAAATATAAATACTTATTTATTTTGTATTCGTTTATTTGTTTGTTATTATTTATTTAGCATTGAATATAGCGCGTCGCGTCAGATCACCGAGGTTAAGCAATGTTGAGCTCGGTTAGTACTTGGATGGGCGACCGCCAAGGAAGACCGGGTGATGTAGGGGATGATCGCGGCGGCCATTCATCCATCTTTTGAGGATGGATGATCGTGGCTTACATCCATCTTTTCTGTATGGTTGATCGTGGACATCCATCCATTTTTTCTGTATGGATGATCGTGGCTTTCATCCATCTGTTATAGATGGATGATCGCGGTTTACATTCATCATCTATAAATGGATAATCGTGGCTTTCATCTATCTTTTCTGTATGGATGATCGTGGCTTATATCCATTTTTTCTATGTAGATGATCGTGGTTTATATCCATCCATCCATCTTTTATTGGTGATGATCTGATGATCCATCCATCTTTCATCGGTGGATGAATGATGGATTACATCCATTTTTCAGAGATGGATGTTCGTGTTGGACATCCATCCATCGAAGATAATCAATTTATACAGTCTAAGCTCGATGGCGAATGTGCAGAGCACCGGACTAGGAACCTACAGATGCATTTTCGATTTTAGTTTAAACTTGTATTAACAACTTGCTGCATCCTTTAGTAAAACTCTTACATGTATGTATTACCAACTGTATCTCAGACATGTTATTATAATGTGATAATCCAGACATTACTTTTTTTCTGTCTTTGCACTTTCATTCCCTTCTAATTATTGCAGTAATTTAATTTTGTATTATGTTATATTTCTGTCTTTGATGACGAATAAAAGATATGTAAAAAGATAAACTCGAATTAACTTAAATTATATCCGTATTTTTATTGCGCAGTTATATAATTAATAATCCAAACAACATCAGAGGCTACACTCGAGAATATCAACATGAAGCCGAATATAATATTTTGTGTTTTTGCCTTATTCGCTACAATACTGACACTGGGTCGATGTGAGAATGACGATCCGGAAGAGTTAGACGATGAATTAGAGTCAGAGGAGAATCAAGACGATGCTGTTTTTAGTGATAGTAGCACTGGAGATAAAATTGAGGAGCCAATTCTTTTACAAGTAGGAAAGGTAATTTAATTTAGAAGTCTTTTTAAAGTTTCTCTTTTTGAAGGAAAGAGTAATTCATAGAAAGGGAATATGCAAAATATAATTGAGATAAGCATAAATTACAAAAGTGCGGAAATCTATACTATTAGTATTAAAAATTCTGCTAATATATCATTTTAAACCCCATTTCAGGAATAAAAGATCAGTTCTGACTTTATGTATCATTGACCTGTCATTTCAAAAGGATAATTATTTATCGTTCTGTTTTTTGAGTTTTCAAGCGCTCTAATAACTTTATTTCTGCGTACTCAGTTCATGGCACATCGCTAAGGCGCTCTTTTATGCCTATGTCACGTTCATAAAGTTCTGATATATAATTAGTTTTGATTTCTCTATCTATCCTGTTTTCGAGATTTCTTGAAATCAATTAGAAATTGTTTCGTTATATAGTTATTTTCAAATGCGCTTACAAAGTTCAATTTTTTACGAGTTTTGTTTTCATTTTAGCCCGTTTATAAGCTTCCTGTTCCTTCGGGAAATGTTTATTTTACTGAGGCCTTTGAGCACACAGCTTCATTGGAGTCCAGGTGTGTGATGCTTTTTCTTGATTTAATAAGTATATTAGTAATTATAATATATTTATGTATACTTTAATTAAAGCATAGTATATTTATGTATACTAGTTGCATATTTCTGTTCTTGCTTATTACAAAATTTTCTACAAGTTAACTAAAAATATTTCAGTAATATATGCAATAACCTTGCATATATTACTGAAATATTTTTAGTTAACTTGTAGAAAATTTTGTTTTAATGATACTGGTTAAAGTGTGATCAATTTAAGACAAAAGGTAATTCTTTATTTGGACATTACCGCATTAACTGTTAGCTAGTTAATGTTTTAAAGACTTTAATAAGGACAGGTAGGGGGTGGGTTTGGGGATAAATATACTAAACTTGGGTTGGTGACCACCCCTTTTTATACACCAAATTACCCTTCTCTACTACTTTCTTCTACTGAACGATTGAAAGCATCGAGTGTACAGCTGAGTCAACCTGGAGATAATTTGATTGTGGGAAGATTCTCTCAAATGGGATTCGAACCTAGAGAGTCTCTGGATTCTATGACCAATTCTCTAACCACTGGACCCACTCGTTGAGAGAGATTTTATTCTGTGTACTTATTAATTATAAGTACACAGGATAATAAATTCTAATAAATAGAATTTTTGTTGTAATAATTATATTATCTTTATTGTCATTATTCCGCGATAGATTATTTCCTTTATTATTAACAATATATTTAGATATGATTAATATTTATTTATAAATTTTTATTAACCGATAATTTGAAGTCTTTTCGAAGTCATTTGAAATATTTGATATTTTCTTATTACAGATGGGTACAGTCAACCGTTTTAAATCCTGATACTTCTCACTTGAAATACAACGGTAAGTATTCAGTCTTTTAATTCACAGAAATGAAATTTTGTTTTCAATTTTATATAAAGATCAAAAATGGCTAAGTTTTGTATATGGATTAATGAAAGGGGGAGGGTGTGGGGGTGGTGGGAGTTAAAAGTCTTAACTGACAACATTTTCGCTCGAATTTGTTTTGTGCTTTTTGTGTTTTTGTATTTCAGAGAGATAAGTTGAAATGATTTTTATTTTCAAATCTTTCAAATCTTTTCATTTTTAGAAACTTAAGGCAAACTCTTGTTTTTGTATCGTAAAAGTATCCGATATAAGAGTATCAGTTTGTTGATACTAGTATTTGTATCTCGATGAAAACGTATGATAATTTATGTGGTAATTTATAAAAATATAAATTAGCATATTTATATTTTGGAAGTCAATGTAAAAATATGGTTTTGTTAATAAAATGTTTTAGTACTTTGTATCAATATCAGCATCTCAGTGAAGTATTGAATATAAACTGTGATCTCAGTAATAAATCGGTATATCTCTGTGACAGTATCTAACATAAATGTATCAATATTTCGTTAGGATTGGTGTTCGGATACAGGTTAGGATTAGGATTTAAACAAGGTTCTAATGTTTGGGTTAAGTTTAGGGTTAGTTAGGGTTATGGTTATTAAATTAGTTAACGGGGCCGTTTTGTCGAGTTAATGTATTTGGGGCCGTTTTGTTGGGGCACCAACAAGTATAAAGGGGTTAATATGCTGAAATATTCTTTATGTATTGTTATTATTTGTGTGATTTGATTTGAATTTATTCTGATTAAAAGTATTTTATCCAGTAATATTAAGCGGATCGTTTAAGGCTGAGTTTATTGCGAAACTTAAAATTGAAGTTAACGTCTTAATTTTCTCAGGTAAGTGGTCAGTAGAAGAACCAGTACAGAATTTCTTAGACGGAGACCTAGGTCTTGTTCTCAAGGTATATCGAAAAATTTCTAAGTGGTAACGCGTTGCGCGTCTATCGGGATTCAAATCCTTGTCTTGACAACTTCCACTGTTGACTCAGCCGTCCGTAGAGTAGTAGTTTTATTGGAGCAATATTCGTAAAAAGTGATGAAATATAAGCGAGTAATGAGCCAAACATTTAGATTCATACTTTCTGCTTCGTTAAATAATATCATATAATAACTAGGTCGTTAAATATTGTAGTTAGAAATATTCAAAGATGATTTTACATTACTTTAATATATATTTTTTTTTTATTTATAGGACAAAGCTAGTCATCACGCTATTGCCGCTAAGTTGACAAAAAGATATGATTTCACAGGAAAACCTCTGATCGTTCAGTCAGTCGACATTTTGATGAATAATTTTTTATTTCAACTTTATGTTTCATATATAATTTATATTATTTTCTAGATAATATATTAACTTTATGTGGAATTCTTTCAGATGCTTGACTCATTAAAGAGTTTTATTTACGAACTTTAGTGTTTAGGTCGGGTTTGTTTGTGACGTAATGTCACATCAGCACAAATTATTGAATTTTCGGATACTTTACCCATTGGAAAGTTTTATTTACTAATTTCACTCTTATGTTAGGCTTTGTTGTTTTATGTCACATCAGCACAAATTGTGGTATAGTTGTGCGAAATTCAAGTGACTTGATATTAACTTAGTGAAACAGTACTCTACGTAGTGTACTGTATGTATACTATAGTTGTATTAGTACAGTGTACTGCGAATTTATATTACACGTAGTACTGTTTAAGTACTGTGTAATTTTTATTCGAAAATAACAGGATGATGGATGTATGGGTGGATGGATGGATGGGTATACTGATGGATGAACATTTAGATGTATGGATAACATGCGGATGAATAATTTGGTCATTAATTTAAAATATAAAATTTTTCATAAAAATACGACTACATTACTCTTACTAAAGGGTGCAGCAAGTTACAAAAAGGATTCGAACATGAATCTTTCTGTTTAAAATCATACTTTCTAAATTCTAGGAAAAACTTTTTTATTTCAAAAAAAACTTCTTCTATTAGGCAAAAACTTCTTGCAAAAACTTGTTGCCAATTGCAAAAAAAGTTGTGGCCAATTAATTCTTAAGGTACGAAGTAAAGTTTCAGAGTGGACAAGAATGCGGGGGGGCATACATCAAACTTCTAGCGGATACAAACGAAGACCTGGATCTAGTAAGCTTTTTATATATTAATTTTATCCAATAGTCGGGCCTTGGTAATTAAGAGACCTTGCTATATCATTTTTAAATCTAATATCATAATTTTTGGGACCGTTTCCCAAGAGAATTTTTAATATTTTTTCAAACATTTAAAATATCAAAACGTTAAAAAGTGTCTTGGGAAACTGTCCCAAAAGTTCCCAGCACTGCAGCCACAAGTTTTTTAATATTTTTATATTCTGTCAACTGAATTTTTATTTGCAGTACTTGTTTAAACTATTACTATACTTGTTTTTAACTGTTTTTGTTCTGTCAGTAAATTTTCATGTATGTTTTGAATTTTGAATGTACGATTGTACGAAGTTTTAGAGGGCATAAACTATAGAGGCAAAGCAGCCAATCACAGCGCAGCTTATAGATCGCTAATTAGGGATAATAGAGTTACTTTGTTAGAGTTAATTAATGCGTTGAGATTCGGAATCTCAAACGTTTCGTGAACTTGCTGCTCCTTTTAGCGTGTTAATAATTCAGTGGCTACATTTTGTAACTGTTTTTTCTTTGAATTTTTTCGATTGATGCTAAAAATTGATATGAAAAGTATTGCTTTTAGTCTATTATACGTCTGAGACATCGTTCCTGGACGGTTAAACAGACGTTAAACTTTTATTGATTGATTTGATTTTCTTGAGTCGATTTAAACAAAATGATGTTGTTTTGCGTTTTTTAGAAGAAATTTGACGATAAGACTTTGTATACGATTATGTTTGGGCCGGATAAGTGCGGAAAAAATAGCCAGGTTTTTATTATCTATCGTATCTATCATTTATCTCTTATTAAATTATCTTATTATGGGCACCTAGACAAAATAGCACTAAAATAATTAACCAGACAAAAACGGCCTCATCAATTCATTTAATAATCCTAACTATAATCGGCCCTAAACCTAACCCCAGCACCAACCATAACTGCAATCTTAATCATACACCCAATCCTGACCCTTCTAATTGCTAGTTCTAGCCGGTTTTGTCGGAGCAGATTTGACGAGGCATGCTTATTATTTTCTAATTGTCTTTTTAATTTGTTATATCTTATATCTTCTATTATATTTTTTATTCTTTAATGCGGCATTCAATACATCCATTCTATAATTGTTCTTAAATTATATAGATCTCTTTCGTTCTATCAGTGTGATTCTTATCGAGTGAAAATATTATAGTATTCATATTTATAATATTATTATGATATTATGATGATATGTATATTTATTATGTATTAGTAATGGGTCCGCGACTATTCAGTCCCCACCCAATTCAGTCCGAGCCGATTCAGTACGAGCCGATTCAGTCCCAAGATTTAATTGTCTATTGATATGACGTAATATTTGATGATCTCGCTTCACAAGAACCGTAACCCTAACCCTAATATTAAAATAGACTAATTTCAATAGACAATTAGATCTTGGGACTGAATAGGCTAGGACTGAATTGGGCGGGGACTGAATCAGCCGGGACTGAATCAGCGGGACTGAATCGGCGGGACTGAATAGTCCTGTTCCGATTAGTAATATAGTTTTAATTGTTTTCAGGTTCACTTTATATTTCAGCACAGAAGTCCTATAACTGGTCTCTATGAGGTATTATTTATGAAATTTTCAATTCATTTTTCTGAAAATTTTGTTTCGTTAAATTTAAATTTAAATTTTGCAAATAGTGTGTAAGTTATAACTGTCAATTTAGGTGCGAATGCTAAGGGGTGCAGCAAGTCGGTGAAATATTACTTTATCAACGAGCGCTACATTATTTTCTTTTTCCTGTTCTATTTATTCATTTTCTTCCTGTAACTTGTTTGCATAACCTTTTTGTTTGATTTGTTACACAATGTGCGTGTGAATTAAAAGTTACATATATTTATAAGATATACTGTATTTATATACCTGGTGACTAGTTGTGAATAGTAGGTATTGAAGTTATTTATTGCAGGAAAAGCAAGCAAGAAAAACTTCAGTTAAATTTGATGAAATTTTCACTGATCAAAAAACCCATTTATTCACACTAGGTTACTTTTACTTTCTTTTCAAATCTTTTTATTCGTAGGGTAAATATTCATTTACTAAAGATAAAATCAGGGAGACCCCTCTTTTGGTAAATTTTTTAATAATAACTTGGACGAATTGTAATACTTGTTTGCAATTAAGGTATTCGTAGATGATTATAATAATAATAATAATTATATTTTATATAAATGATAATAATTGACTAAACTCAATTGATTTACAAGTAGGTACATGATGGCCTATTTGAAACAAAGACATTGTATTTAAGTTATTAATGCACCTCATCCAAATAAAGGCACTTGTTTAGGAATATTTATTATCTTAAATATTAATGTCTTTAAATATATTTAGTAATATGTTTACAATATGTTTAATAATATGTTTAATAATATGTTTAATAATATGTTTAATAATATGTTTAGTATGTTTACTGATTATTTTAAGTTAGTTTTTAAGTGTATCTAACTAGTGCTGCGTTCAATCATTATTCTATACAACGCGTTAATAAATGGTCTTTTTTTGTGCTGATGTGACGTTATTAGATAAATAACTTTATGTTTTACAGTTGTGAATCCAGATAATAGTTATGAGATCTATCTGGATCAGTCTCCTTTAACATCTGGCAGTCTTCTAACTGATATGACGTAGGTTTCATTTTTAACTTATAAATTGTATTCATTTTTAGCTTATTGTATTCATTTTTAACTTACTGTATTCGTTTTTAACTTACTTCATTCATTTTTAACTTATTGTATTCATTTTGAGCTAAATATGTATTAAATATTGTATTTATATATTTTTTTATTTTTTTGACTTTTGGTAATGAGTGTTATACATATAAACTGAATCCCAACATTTAAAATATTAACATTAATAAAGTTTTCTAAATAAACGATTTCTAATAATTTCTTCATAATTTCACCGATGTAGTCGTATTAAAATTATATTTTATTCACAGAAAAAGTTTGAAGCAATGTTTGGCTTTGCTGGATTTAGTTTAGTTTGAGTTTTTAGTTGGATGATGCTGATTTTTTTTTCTGAATTGAAATTCATAAAGTAATTTTTTTATTTTAAGACCTCCGGTTAACCCCCCCACCGAAATATTGGACCCCGCTGACAAGAAACCCCAGGACTGGGACGATAGAGAGAAGTATGTGTGGCTAGTTTCTTTATTTCAGATTTTATCGGACATTAATTTTACAAGTTTTACCCCTTTAGGAAAAACGCATGGGTTTAAAATTTTATATTCGTTTGAATAGTTATTCCTAAAGCAAAATTCTTGTAATATGTACAATTAGACGTGTAATATGTACAATTAGACGTGTAATATGTACAATTAGACGTGTAATATGTACAATTAGACGTGTAATACGTACAATTGGACATGTAATATGTACAATGAGACGTGTAATATGTACAATGAGACGTGTAATATGTACAATGAGACGTGTAATATGTACAATTTAATGTCTTTTTAGGATCGTTGATCCTGAAGCTAAAAAACCGGCAGATTGGTAAGTTGCTTGATTATTTGAAAAATTTTGTTTGGCATGTAATAATTAGCGAAAGTTTTTCCGAAATCTCTTAAAATCGTTTCTTTGTATTGTCGTCATACGCTTTCTAAATTACATTTTCTAATGTATTTAAACTTTCTTAGATATTAGTTCTTGTGTTATCATTAAACGCTTTGCAAGCACTTGCAAAGTAGTTAAAACATTTGACTTGCAACTGAAAGGTCACCGATTTGATTCTTTTTAAATAGTTTAATCTCTTGCTTCAAGATGTAGCGCTGAAGTTAAATTTATTTTTAAAAGTTTGGTTATTAACGAATATAATTTATATATATTTACAATTATATATTTATAATTATATATTATTATTATATAAAGTATAATAATATATTTATTTATATTATACTTTATTTATATTTAGAATATATAGTGCAATCGTTTGCGAGTGTGTAAATAACTACAGCAATTGCATTTTTAGTACTTCTAGCATTATAACTGTTGTTTATATAATAACGATAAAAATAATAATGTATATTATAAATATACTTAATAATTATAATTAATATTATAATTAATAATGAAGTATAATTATCTATTAGTATTATCGGCAATTCTACGATCTGACCTGAAAACTGTCTGGATTATTGATAGGGACGAAACGGAGCCCGAAATGATTCAGGATAAAGCCGCGGTTAAACCTGATGGTTGGTTGGAAGAAGAGGCAGAGCTTATTCCTAATCCAGACTCAGTTAAGCCGACTGATTGGTTGGTTAGAATTTATTTATATTTGTGTTTGTTTTAATTCTTATTAACGCATGATGTAAATTATAGTTGTACTATGAAGTGTGCATTTGTTCTTTTAAAAACTTGTGAAATGAACAATTTTGTAGAGGTATGATATTTTAACTGAACGTTTTGCTGAGAATTTAAAACACAATTATTTTAATCTATCTCTCTCTCTCTCTCTTGCTTTGTCAGTGCAGCGGGGAAATGCGGCTGCAGTGCTGGGAACTTTTCGGACAGTTTCCTAAAACATTTTTTAATATTTTGACATACTGTCAACCGAATTTTTCAATCGTTACTTATTTTAACTGTAGTTTTTAAAATATATATATATTTATTAAAGTTTTATCGAAATATTATTTCTATTTCTTGTAGGAATGATATCGACGATGGGGATTGGGAGGCTCCGATGATCGGTACGTAATCTTTGTGATTTTATAACTGCGGTTTCACGGATTCTAACGCAATTGATTTTTCTCTTAAGAGTGCTATTGATATTAATCTCAATACACTGTAACCAATTCAAGTTATAAGTACTGAACATTTTCACGAAACTTAACCCTAATATATCCATATCATAACAAAGTTATCAATTGCTCAACCGTTCTTAGCATTTCAATATTTAATTTGTATGTCAACTTTTATTTCATTTAATTTCATCGTTATTTTGAGCTGACTATGACTTTAACTTCGAATAATTTTTATGTTTTTTTGAAATATCTTGCAAGGGATTGCAAGATATATGAAATAATATATCTTGCAATAATCCTGATTACAATGTTAGTACTGGCAACATTAATGATACTTTTATAATTTCTGACCAGTTTTTTTTCTTTATTTGTACATTAAAACATTTTATCTATGCTTGATTCTATTTTCTAATGCTTGAATTAAGACCAAAACCGTTTAATTTAAAACCTTATAGCATACCATTAATACTATTTAATACTATCACCAATATTCGTGATAAAAATTAATTTTAAAGATATTGAAACTTTTCTTTTCTGTATAAATCGCGCTGTTTTGTTATCGCAGACAATCCGGCATGCAGTTCAGCGCCAGGCTGTGGCCCCTGGGCTCCGCCTCTAGTTAAGAATGCTAAATATAAAGGACTCTGGTCCGCACCTATGATTGATAATCCTGATTACGATGTTAGTACTGGCAACATTAATGATAGTTTTCAATTTTATTTATTTTTTGTAAGAAATTGCAACCATTTTTCTGAAATTACTTCATGAAAGCAATTAGGAATATAAAAAATGTTAGTTAATGTAAAATGATAGTTTTCCAATTGGCTAATTATATCGGATTTTACATGAAAAGTTTAACCTTTTAGTAATGTAATTCAATATTTAAATTATTTAATAATAGTAATAATAATTTAAATTAAATTATTATTTAATATTTTAATTGTATCACTGATTTTTAAAATCTAAAATAAGCTTCGAGAATAGAAGCTTATTTTAGATTTTATTTATTTTTCTGGGTTTTTCGAAATTTTTCAGGGTAAATGGACTGCAAGAACGATCGCCAATCCGGATTATTTTGATGATAAAGAGCCTTATAAGATGACGCCTATTGTGAGATATTACTTTCTCCTTTATGTTTTAAATATTTCTAAAAGGTAATGTTTATATAAATATATATTATCGTTTATATAAATACAGAAAGTTATTAGTTTTTAACAAGTATAATACAAATTTCAGTTTTTTTTTTAATTTAAAAATTTAACGCTTAATAGGTAACATGTTTGAGTTTCAGTTTTTTGATGATTTGTTGCGCCCTTTAGTAAGGCTCTTAATTTAGACAAAGGTGCAACCAATTTTGCTTTACTGATAAAATGGTCAGTTGTTCAATCTTTCAGTCAGAGAGTTAGTCAGCTGGCATTCAATCAATCTGTCAGTGAATATAGAGCCTTACTAAAGGAGGCAGCAAGTTAAACGACATTGCATTTTCAGCATTTTTTTGGTGTTATTTACGTTTAACATCAGTATTTTCATTTAAGTAGTTAAATCTATGATACAGCTTTTGATTTAAGCTTCTTGTTAAAGGGTGCAGCAAGTTAATAACATATGCGTTTCGTGTTAACTCGAACCTGAACCTATCAGTTCTGAGTTATCTGCTCTTGCCACTACACCAAAAACAATCAAAAATGATAAAATAATGATTACTTGATTACACATGACAGACATTTGAACAAAACTGGATATTGATACAGAAACGTATTGTTACTATCATAAAATACATAAATACTATTATAAATAAATAATAGTATTAAACTGTTAAAAAATTGATACTATATAAAACTGCATATTGATACTATTAAACAAAAATGAACTATAATTGAGCTGAATCTTTATTAAGCTGAATTATTAAACTTTTTTATTTCTCACCAGGTTGCCTTGGGTCTGGAGCTATGGTCTATATCCGACGGTATATTATTTGATAATTTTATAATTACTGACGATAAAGTCGTTTCAGATAAATGGGCGGAGGATGGGTGGAGGGTTAAGAGAGCAGAAGAGCTAAGGGTTCTAGGGGTAGATCAACCTTTTTTTTCTTTATTTTTATGTTTATTTAAACTCAAAATAAAGAAAGTTCAATTTAAACTTTAGTTGAAATCATTAACTTACACAAATGTATTATATATAGTATTAGTATTTATTATGATATAGTAGGTCTATCATATTATGTAGTATTTAAGCTAGTGCTGTAGGACTGAGGCCTTCATCACTTGTTTCAGTAATTTATAATGAATCAAGGATTGAGGCCTTCATCACTTGATGTTTAAGCAAGGACTGAGGCCTTCATCACTTGTTTCAGTAATTTATGATGAATCAAGGATTGAGGCCTTCATCACTTGATGTTTAAGCAAGGACTGAGGCCTTCATCACTTGTTTCATCACTTGATGAATCAAGGACTGAGGCCTTCATCACTTGATGTTTAAGGAAGGGCTGAGGCCTTCATCACTTGATGAATCAAGGACTGAGGCCTTCATCACTTGTTTCATCGCTTGATGATTAAACAAGGACTGAGGCCTTCACTAGCTGTAGTAATTGATCATGAAGCAAGGACTGAGGCCTTCATCACCTAATGATTAAGCGGGGACTAAGGCCTTCATCACTTGATGATTAAACAAGGACTGAGGCCTTCATCACTCGCTTTAGTAATTGATGATGAAGCAAGGACTGAGGCTTTCATGACATGATGATTAAGCAAGGACTGTGTCCTTCATCACTTGATGATGAAGCAAGGACTAAGGCCTTCATCACTCGATTGATGAATAAAGTAATCAGGCCTTTATCACTCGCTTCATCACTTAATTGATGAATCAAGGACTAAGGCCTTCATTACTCGTTTCATCACTGGATGATGGTGAATCAAGGACTGAGGCCTTCATCACTCGCTTCATCACTTGTTGATGAATAATTTACAGCGTAGCGTGATGGATGTTTTATCAGACTTAACTTATGGCAAACCCTGGTTGTGGGGGGTTCTAGGCATGGCTGTCATCGTCCCAATCGTAACGTTCTTTTACTGTTGTTGCAAAGCGCCACCAGATAGCGAGGTATAACGTCTAGATTGCGTGACGCTTGCATGCTGTCGCTTCTTTGCGGAATAGCGCATTTTATCGGTTTTTGCGTATCGATTGGACTTTTGGTTTTTTGTTTTACTTGAATTTGTGGATTTTTGATCGATTTCGATTGAAATTCGTTGATTTAATTTCAATTGTGTTTCAATTGAAATTCGTTGATTTAATTTCAATTGTGTTTCAATTGAAATTCGTTGATTTAATTTCAATTGTGTTTCAATTGA
>JAQIXG010003873.1:0-13903 GCA_034700105.1 Oconnorella tubifera | reverse complement strand
CTCGATAACAATATCCAATTCGTTTCTAGGTCAGACAGAATTGAATCTCGCTGCAAAATAAATAATTCGCTCTCTATGAGAGAGCGTAATTCGTCGCTCGCAACTTCGTCGGAAAGACGGCTCTAATCGAGGTGCCAGGTTTACATGCACACATGAATTGCATGTTTACTCTATAGTATGGTCCACACGCTGTATTCACAGACGTTAACGATCACTGTTAACGTCTGTTAACAGTGATCGTTAACAGTGATCGTTGGCGACCACAACTGTGACACTGTGAAGTGTCAACGAGCTGATCCGATTTTTACATAGATTTGAGCCAAATAGTGGGGAACGCGTTCCCTCCCTGAAAAAAAGTGGGGGAACGGCGTTCCCCCTCCACTACACCACTGAGTATACTTTATTTTAAAAATGAGAATTACGAAGGCTTATTGTGTGAAAATATATATGATATATTAACCCTAAAGCTTTTACTCGTGTATGACTCAACGTTACAAAATGCTGGATTGTCATGAGAGCTGTCGTTCTTGTGGCGAATCTGGATATTTTTAAGTATTTGGTAGGAGGGGAAAGAAATTCAATAAAAATATGATTGTTAACTCCCGTCCGGTTGTAGCAAATAATGGAATATTTTTAAAGTGTATAGATAAATCTAACTGAAGAAAAAAATATTATAATAATTTTTTTTTATTAACCCCTTATACCCCATCTAAATACTTAGATCCTGAATAAACTATTGTTAGTTCATATATTTTTAATTTTTGCTAATTTTATTTAAAAGTTCTTATTTAAAATATTTAAGTAAAATCACACAGGGGGTGGGGGGGGGGCTGCCTTGAGATTACAGCGGCTTCCACGTCTTAATAATAAAATAACCGTTTCGGTTCAGTTATTTTGCGTCCACAAAGCATATAGGTTTTAAAAGATACCTTTTTATTGTAGAACTTTTGTAGTATAATATGCCACAGGGCTGATTTGGATTATCTCAAATACATACTATTGCATAAGTTTTAAGCATGGAAAAATTAAAGAGAAAAAATAAAATTGATTTTATATTATTTGTAGTGTTAATAGTTTGTGGTCTAAAAAATTGCAAAGCACAGACGTCTGGTAAGTTTATCATATATAACCTATAATTTATTTATTTCTAAATTAGTCAAATGAATTTGGTAATAAAAATAGTGAACACAAATGTATACGAAAATATAGGATTACATTTAAATAGAATCCGGGTTAGGGTTAGGCTGGTAGTTCAGGGTCTGATCGGGATATGGTAGAGGTTTTTGTGATGTGAAATCTTAAAGTGATGTTTTAAGAAATTCTTTCATTATCAGGATTTCACAAAGGTGGAAGGGGGGCGCTTCCTTTCAAAAGAATGGATAACCTTTTTCGCGCTGTCACTCTAGTTTTGGTCTCCGCATGCATATTTTTTCAATAAATTTTTGCAATGGGGGGGGGGTGTTTAACACTAAACTAATATCTAAATGTTGTTCTATAATAGAATGGAAGGGGGGGGGGGAGGGGGAATAAACTCTTAATATTATAACTTAGGCTACAATAGGGGGGGGGGGGGAGATAGTTTAAAACTTCTCTAAATTCTTTTAAGATTTTTTAATAACAATATAATATTATCATAGTCGTTTACTCCTATATAATATATATTTAATAAAATGTAATGTGTAATATTCGTATTCTTTGTATATTTTCAATCTTTTAAAGTATATAGGCCTACAGTATTGATATATTTTTAAATGTCAAAATGACCACACTACCACACAAGGCCATGTTACTCACGCTTTGTAATTCAACAATATGACAAAAGTTACAGTCTTATCATTATTATACAGTTGAATCATAGTTGCATTTACCACGCATTTAGAAATGAATTTAACAAAACGTTTCACGCTTGAATCGCCACTTGTATGGCGACTAACAATTCAATAAGCTTATGGCTTCATCAATATATGAATCGGGTTATTGATTACAAATTAAAGTTTAATCTTTAATCTAAGTCATTATTTTTTGCTTTATCTGTAATTTTTGATTAAATAAAATAAAGTCTTTATTAAGTTGTGTTATGAATAATAATAATAATAATAAGAATAATAATAATAATTAATAATAATAATAATAATAATAATAATAATAATAATAATGATGTTGTTATAACTTTAATACACTATTATGTTCAGGGCCTAAAATAAATTCAAATTATAATTTTTCTTGTTCTAAACCACAACTAGATTTAGCCCTGTGCCGCAAACAAGCCGATGTTGTTTTTGTCATCGACACAACCTATAACCTCAACTTTAACTACTTCACCTACCTACTCGCCACACTCCGTAACATAACTTCTCAACTCAACATCGACCAGGGTCGAACCCGGGTCGGGGTCGTCGCGTTAAGTGAAACCCCGAGTGTTAGATTTTACCTAAATAACTTTACGCAGGCCGCTAATGTCAGCGCGGCTTTCAGCGGTATAGCTTACAAAGGCTATAGGCCAAACGTCACAGCAGCCTTGTCGTCATTACGTCAGGACGTTTTCACGGGCGCTAGGCAGCGTAGTGACGTCACTAGGCTAGCGGTGATTATCCTAGGCAACGCGGCCTCGGCGGATGACGTCGTGAGGGCTGAAGCGAGGAGGCTGAGGGAGACAGGCGTGGGCGTGGTGATGATAGGCGTGGGCGTGACTGTGGGCGTGGAAGATATGAAGGGATTGGCTAGTTATCCAGTGGATAGGAATGTGTTTACAGTGGCAGCTGTCAATCTCAATACATTGATAGATCCAATCAAAAGAATTATCTGTTCTGGTATGGTAGGAATACTATGTTTTAATTTTATTTTTTAACAAAGTTAAATTTTAATCTGACAAAACGATTTTATCAATTTTATTAAAGAACTACAAATTATTGTTGTTGAATTTTGTTTACTCCTGCTGTGATTTTCAATTTTATAAACGTTATAGTACAGGCCTAGGCCTACTCTGTACAGGTCTGGTATCTGTTATAGTGCGATATATAAAATTCTATTGTATTATATATTTTTTATAATTCATTAATAATATGCAACACATATATTGCTTTACTATCATATTGTTATAACTATTTTGATAGTTATGTCAATTTACTAGCAACTATTTGAAACATTTTATTTGAAATTTGTTCGTTTTGACAAAACGAAGAAATAACAATAAATTCAAAATTTTCTGTCTACATATAACTTTACATACAATGATAAGCATTGTAAAACTGTTTTAACGTTTAATATATTTCTACTATAAAAGTTATGCAGTTATATCATTTATAATATGTGTCGTAGGCCAATATTATTTCAAAAGTTGCTAACTCGCTTTCTTAATAATAAATTACAGATCATTAATCAAATGCATTTTATTTGGGTTTAATCTATTGTACTCTATTGTGTACTCAACTTACATTCTATTGCGTTCAGTTCATTTGACAAAAACTAGATCGTGAATCGTTTCACTATTAAACTTTTGTGTCGAGCGTTTTTACAGAAAAAAAGCAATTAGGGTTCAGACAGAGCCTGTGATTCTTCTCAGTAAAAATGTTCTCATTTGAAATCAGACACAATAGACTTTTTATTCAATTTGGACAAGGGTTGCATTTCCAAAGAGCCACCGTGGGTTTTCTAAATTAATTAACAAGGGGGGAGGGATGTTGTGACGCCAGGGGGGGAGTTGGGTATCTGCAGACGAATTATTTTAAGTTATTTTGCAATGAAAATTATTGTTTATATTGTAATTTTCGACAGATTTGAAAAGTATTTTTTCAAGATGTTATTTCTTCAGGTAATTGCACCAAAATGTAGACTCCCTAAAATGGAGCCTAAATTGGCGTTATTTCGGGGGTAAGAACCCGAGGTCACCGGCGCACTACCTCTCTCTCCTTCAATAAAATACTGTCTGCATGCTGTTTATAAAATGCTTGGATTGTTTATAAATATTATTTTCATAATAATTCATATTTTATTATGTATGAAATTAAAATCTTATTTATATTATATTTGTCTGTTGTTTTAGACGATGGTTCCTGTGTCTCTGCTGGCTGTCAAAATGGATGCGTTGAATTGTTGAACAGAGCTCAGTGCGTTTGTAGTCCAAGTAAAACTGGGACACAGTGTAGTCAATGTAAGTAAATCATTCATCCATCCATCTATCCATTTATGTATCCATCCATTTATCCATCCATCCACGCATTTATATATCCATTCATTTATCCATCCATTCATCCATCATTCCATCCAGTTATCCATCCATCTATTGATTGCATCCACCAACCCATTCATTCATTCATTTATTCATTCATTCATTTGTTCATTCATTTATTCATTAATTCATCCACTTATTCAGCTATCCATCGATTTAATTATATATTCATTCATCCATCCATTCAATTCTTTGAACTCAGACCTAGATCCGAAATCGAACCCAGACTAACCTATACAACGTTGGTTTATAAACTTTACATAGTCTAGTACTAGTATTCAACAGTATTTTATTGTGAAATTTTAAACATAAAGCCACTTATTTACTCTTTCTTTACTTGCAGCCTGTACACGAGGGGTAGATCTAGTATTTGCCATGTCCACTTCAACTTCCTTCATCAACGAGAGCATCGCTTTCATTCAGTCCACCATGGATAACTTGGACTTGGATAGTCTGGATGATGGGCCAAGCATCAGTCGTGTTGGACTCGTGTCATTTGATTCTGCAGCCAGTATTCAGTTAGATTTGAACGGTTTTTTAAGAAACAAAGCAGAAATGATGAGAGCTGTCAGTGAGCAAACATCAAACAACGCTCAGGACAGTAATCTGGCAGATGCTATTAGGTATAGGGCATAGGGGCGGGGCCTAAGGCGTGGTTTATGCCTGAATAATAATAGGGTATAATAACGTTACTGATTGGTGCTTAATGGGAATAGCTGGTATTTGTTACTTTAATAAAAATGTAAACCAAAAAGGTTCTAACTATAAGAGTTTTGCTTTTTAGAAATGATTTCATTTTACTTTTGATCTTGTATCTAATAAACTCTGTTTGCTTCACATTTAAATATCAGATATTTAAAAACAATTATTAAATCTATAAATTGATCCCTCCCACTGGATCCAACTTGGTCTTATTCTAAGTAATTTTTAAGTTTATTTATGTTTCAGAACGGCTCAAAACAAGATGTTTACATCAACTGCTGGAGACAGACTGAGTTCACCTAATGTTCTAGTTGTTCTATTCAATGGTTTGGTTGATAATGTGACTGAATCTATGGATGCAGCGCAGTCATCCAAAGCTGCAGGCATTCATGTACTTGTTGTAAGTATTCAATATACTTTATATCAGTATACTTGTTAAGAAATTCTTGTACTTGTTATAAGTATGCAAATGTACTTAATAATTACTTGTTCTGTGCATGCATAGAACTTTCACAACATGTTACTAAATAGCCTTTTTATGCTGATGTGACATTAAACAATAAACGAAGGAGCAATATTTAATTTGCTTTTAGTCCACTACTGAATGACATATATGATTAGTTTTAAAATGTTAAAAAAGTTGGTCTTAATTTGAAACTTTTGTTTAAATATCTTTCAATAACTCAAACAGTTTAATTGGCCCATTAAGATAGGCCTAATTTTATATCAGTTTTTTAAATTTATCAAAGTACTAAATATTAGATATTTTAAGAAGATATCAAAATTTGAATGATTTTTTTCATTCAAATATAGTATATTCAGTAAGCAGTTCATAACATTTAAAAAATATCTACGATTTACAAAAATCGATAATCTTCAATAATTTATAGTAAATAAAATACATATAAAAAGGTGTCCCAAATTCTAAGCTTATATGATAATAAAAGCCCTTTAAACTAAATATATAAAAACTAATATACATATAAAGCATGCTTAAACTACAAAATCTAACTATAGATTATCATTAATTATCTCATATGGCAAACATTCATTAAGGAGCATTTACAATAAAAGTTTAAAATTACAATTTATATAATTTATTAAGTTTATGTGTTTATACAATTATGTATTTAATATTTTTGTAGTTACTAGCGTAAGTATATCATACACTGAGTATCTTATACAGTATCATTGACATCATACACTTTATCATTAATTCTCGTATCATGAGTGCAGATTTAATGAAATGCGGTCAGTGAAGCGTGCTATTTGAGTTTTAGAATAATTAGAAACAAAAGTTCTGTTTTCTCTTTGTATTATTTGTAAGCGAATGAGAAGAAGATTATGTTGAAAAATATAAATAAAGTAGAATGATTAATTACTTGGTGAGATATGCTAATGTTTAGTTTACTCAAATAATTAATCTCTTTACGAAGTAAATATAATGTTTTGATATTATTTGGTTTTTACGGTGAGGGAGGAAGAGGGGGATATTAGCCCCTGCCTATAGACCCCCATTTTGTCCTCCTTTATTATTTATAAGTTTTAAAAACAATCACAAGTTACTTGAGTACGCAAAGTACTCAAAACAAGGTTTAAAGAGTCAAGGTAATTTATGTAATACTTGCTACATATACTTTATATAATATATCCTATGTATATTGTATATGCATACAACAGGTTAGTTGCGAACACTTTAATAAGTTTCAGGATTACTGATTTCGAATTCAGCATTAAAAAGATGTTGTTTTTTTCACTTTCAGATTGCAGTAGCTGAGACTTCTGTAGACAGAGACTTGATGTTGAGACTTGCTAGCTCACCGTCTACGGACAATGTCTACATAGGATCAACTGTCTCATCTCTCAGTTCTGGAGACTGGATACAGAACATATCAAGGTCTCTCTGTGTTGTCCCAGATGTGCCCCAGGCAGCGTCCACACCACTCGATTATACTTACGGTAAGTTTAACTCAAGGCTCGGTAGATAAGTGGTTAGAGCGCTGGACTCAGACACGATAGGTCAAGGTTCGAATCCCGGATAGCTCACTATTTCTTTAACTAGCTGCATCCTTTAGTAAGACGTTTAAATTGACAGATATGTCTGAGACATCGTTTATATAATAAGGTAATTCAGACGTTAGGCTTAACTTTGGATGTTTATAATACACTGTTTTATTCAGTTAAATCAAATATACATATTAGAGATGTTTAAGTTTAACTTTAGTTTTATTAATATTGTTTTGTTGTTGACTAGGCTTGGCATTGGGCCTTGGTATAGGGGGAGGGTTTCTACTGCTTGCTATTCTTATTCTAATAATCTGCTGCGTCAGAAAACGATCAAATAAAAAGAACACACGGTATTTTAAAAACTTACTTTGGTATTTTCATAGATCATTTCGAAATTTGTTCCTTTGATTTGCTAAAATAATATTGCATCTAATAAGGACAACTTTGAAAATAGCAGCCTGATTAATTAAGACAGCACAGTGCAGAATCTGATAAACAACCTGATCAATTCACATATGCTGTTTTATCTGTTTACTTTTTCTATACTTAGAACTGCCATGCACATGAACACCAATGGTTTCACACCTGCAACAAATGGTGTTAAGCACCACGCCAATGGTAAGAAGCCCTCAACCACTGACACCATTGACACCACAATATCGCACGACACCGAAACACCGACAAATTACCACCGAGACGAAAATTACCTAACTTCCGAATACAACAGCGAGATTGCAACAAACAAGCATCCATCGTCCAATCAACACTCAGAAAACTTCTACTCCCACGTCATCAAACCTTCCCATTCGTCGGCCGAAAAGTCTCCGGCCAATCAGGAAGAAGAGGGCGGAGTCTACGAGAATGACGAGGACGGTGACATACCGGGGGAGTTGAATTACGGTAAAAATTACGGACACGATAAATCGGCGTATACACTGCCGGATCAACAGAAGAAAAACTGGAAAATAAACGAAGATGACTACATGAATTCTAACCAGAGGGAACCTAGGGGGGGTGAGGGGAGAGGGAGCGAGGGGGAGAAGGGGGCGCTGACGCTGCCAGGGACGGGGAGGATAACGCGCTCGATGGCGAATAGCGACGCATTTTTAAGTGAATTGAGAGCGCGCACTTTGAGGAAGGTAGATCCGAAGGATGAGATGTCTACAGATTTTACTAAACCTGAAGTTTATGATGAATTACCGTGAACGTGTGTGTGAGGCGTGTGAATGTGAAATAATTGAGTGTGTGAGATGCATGAGTGTGAAGTAATTCCTATATGTGAGATGCGTGTATGTGAAGTAATTGCGTGTATGAGACATGTAAATGTGAATCCATAGAACTTTGTTACTGTTCTTGAATCTGGAATAAAACTGCAATAACTAAAAAAGTAAAGTTAATTGATTAATGGGTGAAAAACTTTATAGCAATTAATAATTTCAGCAATTTTAAAAAGATCTGCGTAAAATGTGAATGTTAAAACTGTTGAATTTTTCGTAATTTTAAGTGTTTAAAAATATGTTATTTGTATATTTGTTATCAATATTTTGAATATATTAATATGAAGAGAATATTAATATATTTAAATATTTTTATTTTATTTTAAGTCTATAAGTGTATAGTTTATTCTAAATGTATATTGTACAGTTTAAATAATTATTGTTTTTGTTTAAATATATAACATTATTACATGCCTTGAAATTAATTAATATAATTTAATTGTTTAAGTGTAATTGATAGAATATCTGCCTGCCAATCTGCAGGTTAAGGATTCAAATGTCGTAGCATTTTAATCAGTCTGAATTTGGGAGGGTGGTGTAAAATTAATCAACACAAAGTCACAAAATTACTGTTTTTTATTAATTGTAACAAATTAATTAACTATTTCAAATTCAATCGTGAAATTCAACAAAAGAAATTAATCTTCCTCATCAAACTGAACATTTACATAAGTTATAAGTTTGTTACTTAATGTCACATCAGCATGAAACATCTATTTAACGACGCGTGTGTAGAAACCAAGTGATGAGTGATCGCTGATTCTTAACGCAGTAACTAATTAGTCTTTGTTAACGATAGAGGAAAGGGGTAAGCGCGTATAAACTTTAACTTATTTTATATTGCTAAATTTTTAGTTATAAAAGTTTGCACCAATCTATTTTTGTGTGATATAAATACGATTAATTCTCAATACATTCATTTCCTTTCAGTCTCAGTTTCTCTGAAATTTCATCCTACAACAAAAGCAACAAAATATTCCCCTGAAACTTTTCTACAACATAAAGTGGCTAGAATTTACAAATCTAAGCCAAGAGGTCCCAGGTTTGAATCCCAGTGATGTCAAATAAGCTGTGACTTATTCATTATTTAAAGAGAAGCGCAAATAAATCATCAATGTAATTTCATGAATGTAATTTAGTAGTTAAATCTACTTTAAATCTAGTTTAAATCCAGTTCAAATCGCTTGGAGTTGAACTTAAGATTATCAGCTAGTCTAAATACTAAATCTCTTTCATGATACTTAATATTTATACTTTTTAGTATCTTACTAAATACTTTAAATAAAACTAACTATATATAAATGTAATATATAAATATTAATACGCAGTTTATTTGCTACATAATGTCACATCAGCTCTAAAACATTTATTTAATAAACACTCGACTCTTCATACAGTTATAGGTCTATAGTATTATAATATGATAGTTACAATGTTTTTCGTTTTTAAAGACTTGTCTAGCACGTATTAAAACCGTCTAACTTATTTTAACTCAAGAATGAGAATAAGAAGTAGAGTTCGACGTACAGACAGTCCAAAATATGAAAATTTGAAATTTTTATAATTTATTACAAGTCTTCAACACAAATTTTTCAATTTTGACAACTTTGTAAAAGTTAAACTTTCCTCTGTTATAGCTTTGCCCATGATGGGTAAGAACTGTAAAAGTAGAAAATACATGAATGAAACTGTAACTAATTTTTGATTATTTTTATTATTTAATAAATGTTTATTATATTATTTTCCGATATTTTCTATGCAATTAATATTAAACATTTAAAGAAATATTGATACCTACATCAGACGTAGTAAAACAGACTGTCAGACCGTAGACATCTTTGGACTGAAGTGACCAAAATATTGCTGTAATAAGTTAAGCTAGAGTGTTAATCCACGTGTCACGTGACTTAAAAAAATTACATTTACCGCCGCCATTCTGAGCAATTTTGTGCATAAGGGTACACTTATTTTATTCTACACTTCTTCAAATTCAATTTCTTCTAAACTGATGAAGTTATGGGGCACGAGTGGCATAAAAAGTGTTATTAGTCGCACGAAGCACAACAAATAATTTTCATCACTTAATTTGAATTTTTCATACTTATATTTTTCATAATTTTTGTTTTTTATTTTATTTTGCTGGAATTTGCCGCCCCTCGAAATAATGCCGCTCTAGGTAGCCGCCTATATCGCCTATACCTAAAGCCGGCACTGCACGCATCTCGTCGTCAGGGATATCAGTCGGGACACCACTTGCCACTAGCTCGACTGTTTTCTTATTTGCAGCCCTTTTCTGAGCTGCTACTGTTTTGCGGGGCTCGCTGCAGGTGACAACTAGTCTTGCAACGATCCCGCCTTTCAAACCTGAAAGTTAAACTGAAAGTTTTCTGTCACACCTGGCTATTACCAGCCTTCTCAATTTTGACCAAATCTCCAAACTGCTCAGTGAGGTCCTTCCTCACTGTTTCAAGCAAGTCTCGGTTTTAGTTAGTTAGTCTCGTTAGCTGTTAACTCGTTAACTGTTAGTTAGTTAGTCTCGGTTTTACGTTGCGGAGCTGCTTTTATATCTCCGCAGAGCCAATCACAGGGCCGCTTTTCTACGACGTATCAACACATCGTTTATATAAGCGGTCACCCAATCAAATTACATTTAAAAATGCTAGTGGCGCTACTAGCGATTGAATTTAAACATACTCAAACATTACACTGGTTAATATTTAATCTTATCTCATTAAATGACAATATAGTTGATAATTCAATCGCTAACTTCATTCACTAATGTATGAATTAAAACAATAATCGAAACAACAATAATTACATTTCACTGTATAGCGATAAGTGAATAGACCTAAAGAAAAACAGCAGTTTTTATACCGTTTTTAATTCTTATTATAACTAAAGCTCATGATAAAATTTGAATCAAGACCCCTCCCTCAAAAAGACAAATATAAGGCCAAGTCAAATGTGACTTGCTAACCCTAACTTTTCCCCGGGTTTGCGTGTAACTTTTATAGCGTATACAAGACTCCCAGAGTCTAGGGGAGAAACAGTGCTTCGCAACCCCCCTCACAAATTACCGTTTCCAGAAAGTTTTATAGGTGCGGGTGATCAATACTCACCCTCACTCCCTTTCCGTATCTAATTAGATAGAGTCATCAATGTTCAAAAATTCAACAAAAGCAGGTTAAAAATCGAAAATCGTTACACATGAAACTTTAGTTTATATTCTAAATAGTAATTAATCGATCAAACTGTTAGAATTAGGGTTAAGATTAGGGTAAAGATTAGGGTTAGATATTCTTCTCTGATCTTCAAACTTTATTTGTTAATTGTAACTCAATGTTGCATGTAATAATATGTCACTATTTGGCAAACTAACCTTAATTCTAACCCTAATTCTCAACCAGTCCTTTAACTAAACCCTATTTCTAACCCTATTTCTAACTCACACTAAATTCCCTTATATAAACTACAGTATTTGTATCAAATTATTCTATAACATATAGATTTAATATTACAATATAAACAAATCAATACGCCACTACATTTTTTGCTAATCCTAATCCTAGCCCTTTTACGAAACGCCCTGCGTATAATTAACCAGTACCTAGTTATAACTAACTAAATTATTATCATAAATATAATCGTCAGTAATAAATCTTTTCTTTACATCAACGGAACAAAACCTCGATTCAAATTTACATTTTTTCTCACAATCAAACCCTAACATTTTAGACTACGGATTGTCTTTATAATCTCCTTCGCTTCTGGTTGTTAAAGAACAACTTCCCTCGCGATCTGACTCGACATTGATTAGGATTTATTAGGGTAGGAGGGGTGGTTGCCATAGTAACCGTGTACGCTGGGGATGTCATAATTATTATGGCGGATGTATGAACAGTTGAATTGATAGCTTGACGGGGAATTGCTGGAATAAATAGAAAACACTGAAAATATTTATGATTGTAATGTAATGTAATTTAATTATATAGTATATAATGACTGAGTAATTTCATTATTTAATCATTATGTATTGCATAGTAATATTATATATATCTACTAATATATGTAATATATGCATTGTGTGTAATAAAGTTATCACATATATATGTAACATAAACATAACATTATGTAATATATATTGCATTATAATATGTAATATGTGAAGATATAATAGAGTTTGTAATATTCCATGTAAAATAGATAATAATATGTAATCTAATTAGTAATACAATCATATTATGTAATATATATATAAGTCACATATGCATATGTTTATGTTATGTATTTTGAGCTAACACTGTATAAAGCATTCACTCATCACATGATTTCTGCATCCTAAATATCTTTTTGTGCTAAAAGATATATAGAATATTTTCTATAGTAAATTATTTTTATTTGGGAATGACAGGGGGGCAAGCGCCAAATGTAAAACTCAATTTTATTCTCAAAGATTAAAATTGTACAAAATAAAGTACATTTAGTACATGCATACCTGTAGACAGTTCATATAGCTAGAAAGAGTACAAAGGAGTACAGTACTCAGTACACTGTTGGCATGATTCTCTGATGTATTATAACGATCAAACGATTCCAGACTTAAAATATATAAAACATATAAAATACATAAAATAATATATATAACATTAATAAAATATATCAAATATAGCTTAATCCAGTTTTCTTTTATTCTTTGATCCTTCTTCCTAATGTACCCTTCTACCAAGCCTACAGTTTATCATATTATTCTCTCATCTTTCTTCCTGATGTACCCTTCTACCAAGCCTAGAGTTTATCGTCTTATTCTAACTGATCCCGTCTCCCGAGCCTACGAGTTTATCATATTATTCTCTCATCTTTCTTCCTATGTACCCTTCTACCAAGCCATTTAATATACCCTTCTCTCACGCTAAAACTAACACAATAGCTGAACTAATTTCAGCTAATTAAACTTACCCAGTAGCTGAATTAGTTTCTGTTATTAGATTTTCCCCATACAGTGGCGACGCCTGGCGATTATTTATAAATTGTGGCGACGCCTGACGACTGATGACATCACTAGTAGAGATATCTAGTAAATGATTTGTTCAAGTTCTGTTTGATTTAATTGTGATGCCATTATACAAGAGTCTAAAGAAATAACACAAAAGTCTGGTTTTAAGCTAAAAGAGATTACACTTTTTACTTAGTGATTTATTGATCAACTGATTAATTAATTGATTGATTGGTATACTCTCAAATTGTCAAAGCTTATAGTCAAGTGATTAGTGATTCAAATTATTTTACAAACTTGTAGTACCCTTTAGCAAAACGCTTGATTCGACAGATAAATATTAACATCATTTATAAACAGTACTATAGTCTAGACGTTAAACTTTCAACACAATTAATAAATCAATCAATAAAAGTTTAACGTCTGTTTAACCGTCGTGGAACGATGTCGCAGACGTCCCTCAGTATCAGGAAAGACCACACATGCTCCACCCAAGCAGTGAGGACAAATCATCAACTGAGAGAAAACCATTTAACCGGGAAATCAGTTCGTAAATAAGAAAAAAAATCTAAGGTGGAAAAAGTTTTAAGATGAGAATGAAGAAATGAATAGAATTAGCAACGTAAGCTAAGAGGTAAACTATTCCAGACAGTGGGAGCAGCAAAGGAAAAGGATCGTTGACCTTGAGCAGATTTT
>JAQIXG010003872.1:0-13906 GCA_034700105.1 Oconnorella tubifera | reverse complement strand
ACAAAATGGTGGGGGTGGGTGGTGGGGAGAGGGTAGATCATACCCCTGATTAATAATATTCTAACCCCCACGTGTGGGCTTATGTACATTAAAGGAAGTAATTAGAACCTGACAAAAGATTCTAAATGAATAGGTTCTAATGAATCCGCTTAATCACGCGAGGATTTAGATCTACAATTGATGAAAACATTTTTATTTAGAATTGTTATTATATTTTGTGAAATAAATTATATGTTATATTTAGCGCTGGTTAAATGTTTCAGCTAAATATAATACTAATTAATTATTAATTAACTAATTAATCCTGTATATGCATAAATATTTAGCATTAGACAAAGATAAGGAGGCTTAATTAAGCTCAATTTATAACAATAATTTTTTTGCTTGCGTGCATCTGCGTAGCTTACATTTATAGTGAATATTTTCACAAATTTGATTTTTTTTTACATTTAAGTAATTAATAATATATTTAATTTAATGTTTTCTTAATATATTATTGCCTATTTTTTTAACATACATAATTTGGAAACTATTAAAAAATTACCTAAACTTACTTGAATATTTGTCTAAAATTTACAATAACAACAACTCGATGACACATTTAATTTATTTTTCAATTAACGTAACATAATATTCACATAATATATAGCACATTAACACATTATATAGGCTAATTTAATTATGAATATATTTAACATGTTTACAAATCGTTTATAAATACAACAGTTTAACAACAACAACAACGAATACACATGTATTTAAGGCAACAAATACATTTCAATTCAAGATACAACAGTTTAGCAACAATATTAAAATTATCTCAATATTTTAACTGTTATAAATACTAGCCGTTACAAATATCAGTCCAAATAAGAAAAAAAATAAGAATTAAAAAGATAATCAGATTTTTTACTTGGTACCCCCTCGTCTATAAAAATTAAGCGCAATCTTTAACTGGAAAATAATAACAAATATTCTTATAAATCCTGGATATCAAAATACTAAAAAATGAAAAATACAAGGCAATACTAATGAGATGAGATTTATCCAGAACCGCATACAGTACGGAGCATTGCATTTTGACGAAAATTCAATGCAAACTATTAAAAGTTCAAAACGATAAAAACAAAACCGCATAAATCTTAAGTATTTTTTCAAGATTGTTGAGTTTAATTTCGAAAATAAGATTTAAAAAAACTTGGCCTATGGGGGGGGAGGTGTAAACAAAAAGTTTATATTCTAATATAAAAGTTTATTACATGAAATTCAGTGTAATGATATCATTATATACCTTTACAATTTACATTATGCAAATGTTAGCTAAAGTATGACTAGACATAGCGGTAATAACATTCAAATAATACTTCTTTACTGATTAAAATCACAAAATTAAACATTTTATTTCAATAAGTTTAGATTTATTTAAGATTTAAAGATTAATTTATTGTAGCCAAAACTCTGAATGATCTTACAATATTGATTTATCGCTACAAATTTTATTCCGATATATTTTACGATTGAATAATGAAATTTGCGCTTAAGGACGATTCGTCAACGGACTGTTCGGCGAAGGTATTCGTTAGGTTTAGGGCTAGGTTTAGTGTGAGGTTTTGGGTTACGGTTAGAGTTAGGGTTAAGATTAGGGTTAGAGTTATACAAATCGTTCGTTATAAAAATAGTTCTTGACGAACAGTCCGTTGACGAATCGTCCTTTGATGAATCGTCCTAGAACCTATATTTGTATAATAACATTTTACTTCCAATCTTGAACAAAATCAAGTAGGCGGAGGATTAGTGGAATGAGTAGAATGAATGTTTCTACCTTTCCATTTATTTTCACTAATCCAAACTAATCCAGGAACTGGAGAAAGTTCTATGCTTAGATCCAAAAGGAAACATTAATTGAATATCGATTGAAAGTTTCTGCGACTAGCTTTGAATTACAGCAGAAAAGAGAATTAGAAAGAGAAAATTCAATTTGGTCTTTCAAACGCGCTCAAATGTAATACTGATTGTTGTTGTTTAATTACATTGGAAACAAATATAAAATAACAGCAACTTAAAAATAGTAATTCTAAATTTGTAAGTTAAAAATTGTCAATTTTCAAGTCACTTTGAACTGAGACATAGTTTGCAATCAATATAGTAAACAATACTATTAAACTCGTATGAAATTCAAATCAGAAAATAAATTAGACTTTTCTAGGTTTTTTTAAGTTGAAGCTCTGCTATGTTTTTATCATCAAACTGACAAAGAAATAAAGTGATACTATTGTTAAAAAACAGATTTCAATGTAATTTTTAAGTAAAACTACAAGTTAAGACAAAATATTGATTTACGATAGTTTAAATATATAAATTTAACGCAACATTGCGATATATTTACTAAACATTATCCTATTTTCTGATATAATTTATCGCTTTCATATCGTTTTGTTAGATTCTATGCAATTAAATACATCATTTAAGTTTCTGTAAAAAAGTTTTAATTTTCAGTTTAATTATATAAAACCTAGAGCTTATCTAGACCTGGCTCAATGGTTTGCTTAATTAATCCATAAAATGAATCTTATTTTAAATCAGTTTTCAAATATTAATAATCAGTATTTGATAGTAATTTCTTAATGAATAAAGCAAATTTGTCTGCAGATATGTAAGTCTCAATCTTATATTTAGTTACAAACAAAATGTTAACAAATTGTGATAAAATTGGACGGAACGGATTAAAAATCAACTTAAAATGATTTCAATTCACTTTAAAATCGAAATTAAAGCACCAATAAATCATACAATCTTTATTAAATTTTCAATTTAAACATTCTGCATCTATCATTAAATTACAATAATTCGAGAGACTTTAATGCAAGCTTATACAATTGCGTATACAAACAATCAAGCATATAGGCGTATACACTGTATATAATAATTACATAAATAGATACATAATATACAAAGCATTGATTATCATCAAACTAACAACACAGCATCACGTTATACATTTGCAGTTTGACAGTTTGCTTGTATCGTTTCGGTACGCCAAATGTAAATATATTTAATTAACGTAAGATCGATTTAATTTAAATCAAGGGCAGTAACTTTAGCTATTATGAAATTGTAAACTTATTACAAGTACATGCAAGAAATAATACTATAAGCAGGCGAGAATTTTATGGGCAGGGGGGGGGGCGGGGGGGGGCAGGGGGGGGGGGGGTTAAGACAAAAATATTTCTACGTTTTGAAATAATACATTTCACCAAAAATATACCAAGTCCACTGTGTCTTACCATCCAATTTAACTCAATTTTAACTTAGAATTTGATAACCCTTTCATTAGCTCAAAAAGCTAAAAAAAAATTAAAATTTAGAAGTTTTATTGTGACTATTAGAGGGTAATATCAAAAATCACAATAAAAATTCTACATTTTTAAAACTTTTCATCCATCGCTTTTCATCCTGCCCTCCTTCTCCCCCCCCCCTCCTCCTATGTACAATCATCAAAAAGTGTATATTTAATTAGGTTGCATGCTAGACGGCCGGCGGACTGTCTTATAGAGCGCGTGCTGGATATGAAAGGACCTCTTGGGGGCCTGACTGACCGGCCTCGCCGACGATGAAGCTATGTCTCCTATAGGGGCGCTACGCCAGTGCACGGGGCCCCTCCGTCTTTTCTTCTCGAAGTAAAAAATACAAAAATTAATCAGACCTAAAATAACAGTGAGAATGAAGAGGATGATGACGACACCAAAAAGTTGCCACATGGGGTTCAGATGGAATGGGGTTGTGGTTGGGGTTATGGTTGTGGTTTGGGGTAGGGTTAGGATTGCGGATGGTTCGTCGTCAATTGATTGAGATTCACCCATAACCGCGGTAAAGTTGGGTTTAAGCCTGGAGATAGAAAGTTAATGCAAGTTAAGTATTGAATTAAAAATGACGGATTTAACTGTAGTTAATAATAATATTATCGACTTAACTTTGGTTAAAGGGTCTTTAACTAAAGTTAAGGACTTTTTAACCGTTGGCTCCATAAGTTAAATAAATAGATACTTTCCTTAACAATTTTTTACAACAATATATCTTTTAATTATATTTAACACAATAAAGCATTAACCTAGATTAAAGAGATATTGCCTTAGTTATTATATGTTAATTATACTGTTACGATAGTTAAAAAGTCTTAACTCTGAGCAAAGAGCCATTAACTACAGTCAAATAGATTCGTTAACATGTATTTAAATAAATAGTAAGTTAATTTGAGTAGAAACGATTTGGCTGCGACTAAATTTAACGTAATATAGTATTAACAATAATAAACGCGCGGCACTCATTTATAATACAATATGAAGTCTATAAAAGTGATATTATGTAAGTTATCATTAATGAAATCAATTATTTTAGTCAAAATATATTAGTTTTTTGCAATAGTTGCCATTTTCAGCGTAATTTATAACTTCTATAATCTATCATTTTAATCTGTAATAAAATCTCTATCTCGATGCTGAAGATTATAATACAAGTCTAGCAAAATATAATTATCATTGATGACATTAAAATAAAGCAACATTAATCAGCTTCAAATTAGAAAAGAAAAGTTCTTTGCAGATTATCAGGCACTCAGAAAGAGCGGGTTAAAACCACCGGAAAAATTTAAAATTTATATTTTCTCGAATTTTCTGAAAATAAACATTTGAGAAATTAAGAGTACAGATGAAAATAATCGTTTAAAAAATTATAATTAAAATAAATTTAATAATCATCGAATTAATTAAATTAATCAATTATATTTAAGATTACTATCTATAAGTTTAATCACTACTAAATTAAATTAAAAAGACGTTATGGATCATTTTAGACAAACTTAACAAAAAGGGAAGGTACTTTTTTGAAAAGAAAGTGTATCCCCCTGTCTAAAGACAAAAATCTAACCCCCCCCCCCCATAAGTAGACCCACACTCGCCTTTATCGTTTTTATCCCCGTCTCACGCTCATATCGCGAGATGCATATCAGCGCTTTAATTTGTTTTCGATGCGTTCCTTCTCTTGATGCGTTCTCTCTCTCTCTCTCGCTACAACTTCTGTCTCCGGCCGACGCTGATCGATCGTTTGCGGCCCGTTCCGGCAATCCCGGAGACGGTTAAGTCGTCACAATTTCTCGTCAAATATAGCGAGAGTCCCGGGATGGGTCCAAGTAGTGGGACGAACACTTTGCTGGATTGATTTTGTTGATTCGCGGAGTCAATATTTTCTACTCGGATGATTTACAAAGTTGATTTTATTTTGGAGTGAAAGTTGAAACTGAAAGTAAAGATATGTAGCAGTTAAAGACTGGCTTGACAGTTATAGAAATTAATTTTATAAAAGTAAATTGATTATTTAGAACCTTAAATTTAATAAAGACTAGTTAGGTAACTGGAATTTGTAAAAAACTGCATTTTGATTAATATTCAAGACAGGCATTTATATAAATCAAATTTATAAATAAATACGTAAATATTTAGTAAATCTAAATATGTACTTATTTATTAGTTGTGTTTGTTTCATATATATTTCAAATATTGTTAGCACTATAGAAAATTTAAATGTGATTAAAAACATCAAAAATATTTACCACTATAATTTTTCTCTCCTTTATAATATATTCCCAACATTTCTACACATTAAATTATAAATATTTTTGTGTATAATATAACTCGGACATATTTTTTACCAACATTTAATTGTCTTCCTAAAGTTTTCAATACAGAAAAAAGAAACGAAATAAATATAAAAAATTAAATTGATTCGGTTAATAAGGCTACTGAACGCTTTCCATTTATTTTTCTCTAATGAAATGCCTCAAGCAATCACTCTGTGAAGTGGTTATTATAATGATCACGTGGCGAGAGAAAACTTATTTGATATCGCGTCGAATATCGTTCTTTTCTTTACGATATCGTCAGCGATAATCGTATAATATCGCATATAATATCGTTCTTTTCTTTACGATTTTGTAGACGATAATTGCATCAAAATTGCGGTAGCATCGTATCGATTTCAAACGCTTCAATGATGATTTAAATGATTTAAATAGTAGTATCGATAGAGGGTAGTTCAATGAAGATATCAAATTTAGAAATAATCTTAAAGATTTTGTTTATTTTAATTCAAATTAGATGTATTAGACGTTGAATTAGACGTTAAATTAGACGTTAAATTAACTTTAAATTAGACGGACAAATTGATGTCAAATTATACGTTAAATTAGGCGTAAACTTGCTGTAAACTTAGCTGTAAAATTAGGCGTAAAATTAGACTACGATGAAAAATATAGTAAAACCTATTTTAGGCTTTACATTTTGCCTCCCCCCCCCCCTTGCATATCATGCACAGTCTCCCTCGGTTTGCTGATCAATACAAAAGATCATACTTTATATTGTTGCGTTCACTGTAATAATAATATCGTCTGCAGACTATAAACGGTAGTTGTTCTGCAGCCCCGAGCATCATGATCGAGATAACATCTCGAGCGCATGGGCGCATGTGATTTAACGTCGTGATGTAATGTGATTGGTTGGTTGAACATGATCTTTGTGGTCAGTTTTAGACCAATTTATGACCGTTACAATCAGAAGTTTTAATAGAGATTACAGTTTCTTTTGTAGTCTCATTAAATCCGAGATAAATTGTAATTTAATGTGAAATGTTAACAAAACAACTACGGAAACAAAAAGGAAAGAAAATAGAGTATAATATAGAAAATACAAATGCAGAATTAATATAGTTTAATTTCTAATGTTTACTAATCTTTAAGAATACCCCCCACCCCACCTTCTCTCATAAAAAAAATTATTGACAAATTCTAATTTAGTCTATACACTACACCAGGAATAAAACAAGATAATTATTCTGCTACATTTTCTTAGGAGTTTATGTATCATCGAGTGTGTATTTTTAAAAATCAATATACGCAGTTACGTACATGCTGTTTATATCTAAATACTGACAAAGAATTTAAAAATACTTTTTACTTTAAATACTTTGTTTTTCTAAATACTGTTTATTTCATAAATACTTCGCTTAAAATAAATAAATTTCAACAACGCAACGCAACACAACTGCTTTGGTAAAAAAATTCTATTTTTTCTCTATCAGTTTTTTTCTCTTATTTTTCTATTGCGAGAAACTTTCCAAATTAACTTGTCACTCATTAACATCTTTATTTCAGTTTTATAAACTATGACAAATCGTCTTTAAGCAGAAAGATAAAAGGAACAAATATTTGAAGATAATATTAGCTAACAAATAAATAATTCTTTTTGCTAATTTGTAAATGCAACACTGACTCGAATAATCGCTGTTTTATTATTCTCAAAGGTAATATTTCTTGTCTAATGCATTATTGTGTGCGCGTGGTAATTGTACACTCCACAAATACGCAATATGTTACTGTTTGAGATGTGTACATAGTATAATGTACACTGTACAAAAAAGCATTGTCATTGTTTTTTCAGTGTACTTTATAAATGTACACCAAATATATAACTTAGTAATAAGTAACATTTTAAAGAAGGACTATCTTTGTGACATAAAGTGTATATTGTACAAAAATCACAGCTTAATTCTGATTATTTAGAAATTACATTTGTCATTTAGCATAAAATTCAGGCACTTGTAATTAAACTAAAGGGTGCATCAAGTTACTCAAATATTTCAAGACTCGAACCTGCGTCAATCGGTCTAATCTCTTCACTACAAACTTCTAATTCGCAAACGATATAAACTAAAAGAAGCACTTTATGAAAATTAAGCAGTGCAAGTGTAACTCAATATCTCAAAGAAAACTGCTTTTATTTGAGAACAAAAACATTCAAAAGAACGAAAAAGGAAATTCTTGTTTGTCTAATAATCGTCGTACAGTGGTTGTCGTATTAGACGTCCAATAGACGTCGCAAGAGACGTCGCATGAGATTTCGCACAAGACTTAACATGAGAAGCCGCATAAGCTTCGCATGAGATTTCGCATATAACTTCGCAGAAGACTTCACATGAGAATTCGCATAAAACTTCGCATACAACTTCGCATGAAACTTCGCCCATTACTTCGCATACAACTTCGCATGAGACGTCGAATTAGACGTCGAAACAGAATGTTTGACGAGCCTAGTTCTTTGTGTTTCTTGAATTCAATAAATCAACTGAACGGTCGCTGGAGAAAGAGAGGCGGGGAAACTACAGTAATGTAGTCGCGACGACTAACTCGACGACTGGTGTACACAGTCTTGTTTGCCTTAAAAACAGAACGTAATAATAAGGGGTAACAAGGCGCAGCAATCTCCCACCCCCCCCCCTTGTTTAAAATCTATTTTCCACCCATCCCCCTTATTTGAAAAATTCAGCGTGAAAATAATTTAGCCTTGTTTTAATTTCTATACTAGCCTTTTTGTAGCAATTCAGAGGTGCGGTAGCATAGAAGTTTTTTAATTTAAGTCGTTTATAAAGCAGTGGAAGAAATAGATTGTATTTTTGTCGACTTTCACAAAACATTTCAGTCGAAAATAACCTTGCTGGAGATAGCAGTCTCCCATCCCACTCTCATTTTTTAGGATTTAGATTTAATTACAAATGTAGCACCCCCCTCCCTCTTAGTTTTTTCAGTCATAAACATTATATTACTAATGCGCCAAGCAAGAGTTTTTGTCCATAAAGACGTTATTCTATTGGCTGCCGTGCTGCATTAATGTCACTTTACGTAGACGTGTATTATTGTATACAACCAACGCAGTTTTTATGACCTAAATGCGTCTTACATACCCGCATGCGGTAGTTTTAGCATCTCTCAAACGCGCATGCAGTAGATCAAAGTGATAGAAAATTGAGAAAAAAAGAGAATTTGATAAAGAAAAGATTTTAAAATAAATTTCATTTTGCGTGAAAACGAAAAAAGCCAAACGAAAATTCAACGAAATTTTCGTTGAATTTTCGTTGGAAATAAAACGAAAAAAGCCAAACGCAAATTCAACGAAATATTTTCTGATTACTATAAGATGGAATATTTATGTGTAATTGTCTATCTATCCTTTATTCAATATCTGCTCTAAAAATCTTTCTAAAATCTACTTTAGATATAGAAATAAAGAAATAATGAAGCCACTGCAGATTGATGATAACATTGCTATTCTAGAATGACCGGAAATTAATTCAAACTCGATTGTCAAACTCGCAAAATTTTAAAATACATTTATTTTGCGACAAAATCTTTTTATAGTATAATACAAGATTAGTCAAATATAGTTGCTAAAACTTATCGCGTTAATAATATATTTATATTTGTGGTCAATTTTGTCTATTAACATCATTAATAGAATCTAAAAAATTTATCTTAAAGCCAATTCACTTTAAGGTAAATACACGAGCATTTTAAGCGACTGTCTTGGCGAAAATCTTGAGACTGTCTCAGGGACAATTTGATCAAATACTAATTTCTTTCAACGCCCACGATTAAAATACAAAATGACTTGCAATATTTCAAGTAATCACGTGATAAAATCACGTGATGCCATGAGATTACTAAGGTGCAATCTCGTAAAGTTTTCAAATAGATTCTGCCGAGTCATTTCAGGACATCTTATTACTGGTGCAGTGAGTCGAAGTACCTTATTTACCGCTCGCTATCACGCTCATTGAAAGCTTTGCAAAGCTGAGATTGATATAAAGCACTTGATTGTTTACACGTGGGGCTGAAATTTAAATCTAGATTTAAATTCTATAATAAAATGTCTTTATTTAGTAGAAAATAAAATTTAACTACAATGTAAGTTAAACTTTTAGTAAAAGGATGTTGTGTGAAATTTGATAAGTACAAGAAAATATATAAATTAAAGCATTTGTACAAGATCGTATTCAAGATCAAAGATTTAATACTGTTCCTCTTCTAACAGGATGTTATTATTATTATTGTAAATCCAGTAAAATAGTGAGGAAATAAGCTTAATTCGAATTTATTTATAAAGCTTTTAATTGAATTGTATTATGATCAGAGAAAAAATATTGTAACTATGGAGCCGATTACAGGGGAGGGGGGGGGGGTATGTGTTTTAGAATTATTAATAACAATAATAATTTCATTTTCAAGTTTAATAAGTTAAAAGAAATTACATCTAATTTTAGTGTTTGTAAATTACTATAATTATAATCTGTCAGTGTCTTAAAGACAGTCGCGATGAATAAGACTTTAATGAATGGAGCTTCAGATATAAATAAATCTACTGTTTTAAATTTCTTTCTATAAAAAGATCTTGATTACAAGATGGCGACTTGCTAAAAGCAAGTCTCACGCGTGTTTTGATTTTGCAACCGCTTGACCTCGATATCTTCCTGCGAAATTCTTATCCAGCGAATCACAACCATCTAACCTATAAAAGTTACTAAGAACAGCTAATTAAATCAAGTGTCTGCAGAATTACATTTCGCAAGTCGCATGCTTGTCACGTGAGGATGTTGCTGATTGCATTTGTTGAAGTCTTGCGAGAGATTGAGTGGTATTTGTAAAGAAGAAAATCTTCTGAAACGCTACCTTTTTAAAGCAGACTAATAGTGAATAAACAAATATTACTACCTTTTTAAAGCAGTCTTTTAGTGAATAAATTAAAATACTAGTAGAACTGGATTGGTATTGTATTATTCATAATTTTCTACACGTTAAATAACTAAACAAAGTAAGAAAGATTTGGCTAATTATAAATAAAATAATTGAAATAACATAATTGCTACTTGGGCACAAAATTTAAATAATTTTAGTCACATTTTGAAAATTTTAAAATAATCAACATCATGCTTGATAAAAGACATTTATTTGACATTTATTTTAGACATTTATTAACAATGTTCGCTAAAAACGTACTTAATCTGAACATTGCATGATCGAATAAAAGATTCCAAAAAGCATCTCGCTGTTATTTGCAAAGTAAACTCAGCGTCCAACAAAGAAAAACAGTAATCAGTTGATACAATATCAATTTCAGAAAAATATTGTTTGAAAAAAGTTTCAGTAGTCAAAAAATACCCTCAGTGTATATTAAAATATAATGTTCACATAGTAAGTATATATGAATAGAACGTTATTGGTATTTATTATTAAATATATTTAAAAGAAATCGACTTATAATATAGATTTTATAATAATAGTAATTAGAGTAAAATGGACATAAACTGTTATAATAGATATAGGTTCAATACATTTTACAACTATTGCAAGTATTGATATATATAGTAGTCAAATTTGTGTGTAATTATTTCACTAAATGCACTGATGTAATATTTTTGTCAAATTCACTAGTACAGAACATATTTGTTATTTTATGGACTAAAATAAAAAGACGTTAATTTACCCCCAATTCACGTTAAATTTTGACGTGAATTGGGATCAAGTTTAGAGTTAGGGTTACTATATAAATTTAAAGGGTTGATTCGACGGATTTATTTCTTCGGGGCCGATTTGTAGGGTACAAAAATAGCAAAATCAAATTATAAAAAATAGAAAACAGAGTGAAAGCAAATTATGAAATATAAAGACGACCATATGGTAAACCTGACCATACGCTAAACCTGACCATACGCTAAACCTGACCATACGCTAAACCTGACCATACGCTAAACCTGACCATACGCTAAACCTGACCATACGCTAAACTTGACCATAAGATAAACTTTACCATAAGGTCAGCTTGACCCAAAGGTCAGCTTGACCAAATGGTCAGCTTGAAATGACTAAATGATCAAGAAAAAAAGAAAATGATGGATGGAAGAATAAAAGAGAAATCGATGACATAAAATATTATTGAGACTATCAATGATCGATTTTTTTCGCAAAATATAAACTTATTTGAAAATATTTTCTAGTGATGATTTGTTTCTTTATGAAATCAAAAGAGTGATAAATGGATTGTTTATTCTTTCATCCATTTCTTCATCCATTTCGTAATACATCGTAGCAGTGTATGATTTATAAATTTGTTTATTAATAAAGTTACTCTGAACAGAAAATTAACTTAAAAGACGATTGACATAAACGGATGTAGCCAATTAACTAATTATTTAATTATATGTAGCTGTTAATTTAACAAAAGGTGCAGCAAGTTAACGCGACAGGTCCAGGTTATTCGAACCTGGACCTGTCGCGTACGAATCCAGTGCTCAACCGCTGCGCTCACAAGTTTTCTTCATAAAGGAAAAGGTACAGTATATCAAAATATATTAAAGTTATTTTCGTAAAATAAATAAAAACACATTCTTACCTTATACTGATATAATTAATTCACAGTAATTCTATTAATCTGATCTCTTTCAATAATCTTATCCAGTTAATCCATGAGAATATTCTTGCTTTAATCCGTATTTCCTTACAAAGGCATCATCATAATCATATATTATAATATATAGATTCATTTCTATATTAAGAAACTAAAATAATAAAATACAATTTAATTATTATTTAAATATAAATAGGTCTAAAAGTCATAGTTGGATCCTTGATATTTGTTAAACAAAGTATAACATTTATGTTAAAAAGCAGATTAATTCACAGAATATTATAATATACTTCTCTAAAATGTACAATATTAATAGTAATGAACAGACTGGCTGATTCTTAAAATATAAATATAATGTGACTTTATATTTATATTTAAATAAATTATCTGTTATTCAATACTGGTTGTTAGAATTAGTCATATTCTGTACATGTGTATATTAATCACACTATATTCATTAGTCATTACTATAACTATTACAGCTATTTATCTTTTAATCTAACTATCTTACATCACTCGTTGTAATCTTACTATCCTACATCACCCTTTCTAACGTCACTACATCACTTTTCGCTCGAGCACTTGTACATCCACGCAACTATCACGCAACGCGTTACCGTTACGTTACGTGATACGCAAGTTCTGTCACGTCAGCAGTGCCTAGGACTCGTCGCGTAATATCCCTTCTCTCTGCGGACGTCAGCCCGCGGTGACGCCCCGGTGACATACTGCTGACGCGGGGAGGGGAGGGAGGGAAAGAGGAGGGAGAGGCAGGTAGAGGGATGGGAAGGGGGGAGAGAGGTAGAAGGGAGGGGGGATAAGAAGAAGTGATGTAATGATGAAAAATGAACGTTGTTTTTTGTAACTTGTTTTATTATCTTGTTGATTTTGCTTGTTTCTCTTCATTTGGTTAAATTTATATTGTTTATCTGGTTTATATTGTTTATCTTGTTTATATTGTTTATCTTCTTTATATCGTTTATCTTCTTTATATTGTTCATGTTTTAAGATTTATTAAAATAAACAGTCAATATTTCGTGTTGATAATAATTGTCGTAATTAGAGCAACACTTGCTATTTTTACTCTCGGTTCATTTCTATATGAAGAAAAAGGTCAGAGTATAATTTTTTTTATTTTCGATTACTGTTTTTTTTATCATCATTTCGTCTGCCCATAATGCGAGCTGAAGTGTTTCCTAACCCCTTGACGCGATCAGTGTTGCTACCTTTTACCCCGTACAATACCCGGTGCTCTATTTGGCAACTGCTACTTGTACCCGTAATTATATATTTTAAAATGATTAGTAATAATGCGATATTGTTAATTATTATGGATAGAATTGTTATTGAAAATGTAAGTTGATAAAAGTAAGCTTACATAATATTACCATTTAACTTTGAACAAAATCCAATTTTATAACAATATTTTAAAAGACAAATCTACCTGACAGATAAATAATTTACCCGACAAATGACCAATTTACCCGGCAAGTGGCAACACTTGATGCTACACTCAGCGTGTTTGTAGATCGTACACGGAGCGAGCACTTGTCTTTGAGTAATCAGACATGAAAGACCGAGGTAAGCTTACAAGTGGATTCAGGGAGGGAGGGGGAGTGGGA